>JAJDFG010001282.1:0-40548 GCA_021039105.1 Scomber colias
AAAAATGAATACTTTTCCAAACTAGTTGTGTAATTGAATACGTGTGAGCTGCAGATTAATTGCAAAATTTAGTGTCACATTGGAGATAAATTAAGTTATATTTATCCGTCTGCTGCCCCTTTTTTTTTGCTGATCTGAAAAATTATCCAATACATGACTGAAAACCATGATACCATGATACCATCCTCACCCTTAACCCTAACCCCTAACCCTTAACATGCACATTTACTGCGGTGCTTCTTTCAATTAGCCCACATAGAAGCTGTTTTTATTACTTTGTCCAGCTCCCAAACAGGTTGAAAAAAAAAATCCATTGCCAGGTTCACTTCAACAGGTTTAATGTAGTGCTTCAAGTATTTCCTTATCTTCTTGTAACCTTGCAGATACCTGAGATGCCCTCCCTCCCTCCCTCCCCCTGTTTATAAAAATGTGATTTAATTAAAATGCTGGTCTGTACATACTGCAGCCATTCTTGTAGCTGACGAGTCTCACTCAATGACGTAAACATGGACGTTACTACTATTGTGTCGCCCTGAATGTAAAAACGGAGGATTACTTAGATAAAGAAAGAGCAGAGCGGTGGATGGCAGGAAAGGACACAGGAAGAAAAGACGCGGAGGAGAAAGGAAATCAATGGAGGCAGTGATTGCAGGATGTTATCTATGCTAATCTAAGCTACAAAGATGAATGCGTCAACGTATGCTACAGACTCATCATCATGACGTTAGGTCCTTATTGGGTGGAAACATGAAACTTTTAGGATATTAAAGGGTACAACCAAATAAAAGTCAACAATCCCCCCAGGCCATGTAGTAACCATAGACTGTATAAAAGAAATGGACGTAACATCTGTGACATCACCCATTGGTTTGTGGACTGCTGCTCAGAAGCCAATAGTATCGAATCTAGGCAGCGCCATCTTGAAAATTTCAGGTGCATGCTGGGAAAAAAAGAACACGGATTCTACTTATATGGGCATGAGGCGGAGTCATGGACGGAAGTATGGGCGGGACCAACGGCGGAGCGGGGGGGCTGCGATTGGTTGCGAGGGCTGGATCTCAAGGACATTGGGCAATCAACCTGTCAATCAGGACGTAGCCACGCCCTAATGCATACCCTGCTTTATCGTCACATATAAAATCAGGGAGGCCAAAATGTCACAAATGAACATCATACTGCATTGAAGAAGGCTTTAAACTAGCGATTGAGACAATAAACACATTTTGAAAACGTTTACTGAGGTTAGAAATCAAGTGAGAAGTTGGTGAATTCTCCATCGACTTGTATAGAGACGGTCGCCCCCTGGTGGCCTTTTGCTAGAATGCAGCTCTAAGTTACTTCCGCATTGGCTTCTTTTCAGAGGACAGGAACTCCCCGCCTGGTAGTAACAGAGCTGTTGACTGATGATTATTGTTTTCTGATTGTTACCAAAATGCTTGAAAAGTTGGGTATAATTTAATAAAACTAAGGGGTCAACAGACATGCCAGCAGTGAGTCAGTACTTTGGCACACACTTAACACATTAAGCCATATTATCTGATGGGAATGTCATAAGTTTTGCAGGTACGTTTGACCAGATGATGGTGCTAAATGGCTCACCACAGAGATTGTAATTCATCCTGAGGGGAACATGAATGCCTGTACCAGATTAAATGACAACCGATCCAATATTTGATGGGAAATTTAACTTAAAACCCCTTCAAACCGAACTTCATGGTGAAGCAAGATGAGAAGTCAGGCGGTTACAGAAGTCTGTAAGATTCATCATCTGGGAGTCATGAATGTTTGTGCCAATCCATCCGATAGATTTTGAGATATTTTACAGGATAAGTAAGAACTTTAAGAAGGAAAGAAAGGAGTAAGGAGGGAAGAAGGAAGGAAGGAAGGAAGGAAGGAAGGAAGGAAGGAAGGAAGGAAGGAAAGAAGGAAGGAAGGAAGGAAGGAAGGAAGGAACAAAAGGAGTAAGGACTAAAAGAGGAAGGAATTTAGGAGAGAAAGAAGGGAGGAAGGAAAAGAGGAAGGAAGGAAGGAAGGAAGGAAGGAAGGGAGGAAGGAAGGAAGGAAGGAAAGAAAGGAGTAAGGAGGGAGGAAGGACGGAAAGGAGGAAAAGAGGAAGGAAGGAAGGAAGAAAAGGAGTAAGGACTAAAAGAGGAAGGAATTTAGGAGAGAAGGAAGGGGGGAAGGAAAAGACGAAGGAAGGAAGGAAGGGAGGAAGGAAGGAAGGAAGGAAGGAAGGAAAGGAGTAAGGACTAAAAGAGGAAGGAATTTAGGAGAGAAAGAAGGGAGGAAGGAAAAGAGGAAGGAAGGAAGGAAGGAAGGAAAGGAGGAAGGAAGGAAGGAAAGAAAGGAGTAAGGAGGGAGGAAGGACGGAAAGGAGGAAAAGAGGAAGGAGAGAAGGAAGGAAGGAAGGAAGGAAAGGATTCAAAGGAGGAGGGAACAAAGAAAGAGGGAAGGAAGGAATTTGACCCGGGAGGACGACACGAGGGTTAAGCTACAATACCAGCACGGTTAAATATCAAAGTGCTTCAAGAGAGAAATCCTCCCTACAAGAAAATAATGATGCATTTTGCAATTTTGAATCTTTCTATGTGGTGTTGCATTTTCTGCCTGCAATCTGATATTATCTCTACACATTTCCAGTACAGCAAATGTCAGTCGACTGAGTTTCTACTGACGGCTGCCTCAACAGACCACCATGCAGCCACATCACATGTCACACATGTCTAATTAAAGGGAGCAAATTGAAGTTTGTTTCTCAGCTGGGGAAACCCTGCTCTCTTTTACTTACAACACTATTCCGGTAATATCACGCATGTCTTCTCCACGTGCATGTCAAACCCGCAGCCGCATTGGATTCAGTTCACTCCGCTTGCTTGGCACTTGTTCATAAGCATTCTGGGAAATGGCTGACCAAAGTAGGAGCAGTCGAAGAAAGTCAATCACAAAACGTCATCGCAGAATAATGTTTGAGATACATAAAACATAAAACACCGTGTAGGAGTCATAAATCTCAACTTAAATTAAAAAGACTATTGTTTAACCCTCCTGTTGTCCTCGAGTCAAGGAAGGAAGGATGGAAGGGAGGAAGAAGGAAGGAAATGAGGGAGGAAATGAGGGAGGAAGGAAGGAAGAAGGAAGGAAAGGAAGGAAGGAAGGAAGGAAGGAAGGACAGAGGAAAGAAGGAAGGAACGAAGGTAGGGGGGAGGGAGGGAGGGAGAAAGGTAAAGAGGAAGGGAGGAAGAAAGGAAAGAAGGACAGAAGACAGAAGGAAGGGAGGAAGGTAGGGAGAGAAAAGAAAGAGAGAAGGAGGGAGGGAAGGGAAGGGAAGAAGGAGGGAGGGTGGAAGGAAGGACAGAGGAAAGGAGGAAGGAAGGAAGGAGGGAAGGAAAGAAGGAGGGAGGGAGGGAGGAAGGAAGGAGGAAAGAGAGAGGAAGGAAAGAAAGAGTGAAGGAAGGAGGAAGGAAGGACAGACAGAAGGAAGGACAGACAGAAGGAAGGACAGACAGAAGGAAGAAAGGAAGGAAGGAAGGAAGGAAGGAAGGAAGGAAGGAAGGAAGGAAGGAAGGAAGGAAGAGTCAAAACAGACGGGGTCAATTTGAGGATCTAAACAAGGAAAGGAAAAAAAGAAATAGGAGACAGAAATAAACAGGAATGGCATAAAGAGAGAGAGAGAGAGAGAGAGAGAGAGAGAGAGAGAGAGAGAGAGAGAGAGAGAGAGAGAGAGAGAGAGAGAGAGAGAGAGAGAGAGAGAGAGAGAGAGAGAGAGAGAGAGAGAGAGAGAGAGAGAGAGCAGACTAGAGAAGGATTCCAGGTTGTATCCAGACATGTTTGGTTGCCTTCAGTCTCCTCCGTATCAAAGTCATCAGATCAATAATTCATTCGGCCATTTTGCCACATCAGTGTGTGTCTGACCCAACGGCTCCTCGGGGAGTACCAGAGTGTGTAAGAGACAAATGTAGAGTGTAGCCATGAATGAAGGAGGAAGGGAAACGAGGCGGCAGGAAAATAACGCATCAGTTACTCTGAGTTGTACTTTCGGCCTTTTTTTCTCTTTTGACTGATTTTGTTTGTTTGTGTCTGAGTATTTCTGGCTTCTAGTTTCCATCCATGGAAGGATATTTGGAAAAAAGTTGGAAGCACAATGTTGCCTAAAAACATAATTGGACACCCTTTTTGCTGAAACCATGAAAAACAGCCACAGACCAAAACATAAATATACAAAAAGTGTGTGGAGAGTTGTGTGTTCGCATATTTTAGGCCATACAGTAGTGAGAGAGTTCAGAGAGGGCTTCATAAGCAAGACACAATGTGCTTTTCTCTTTGTGTGTGTTCAACAATATTTGGCAATCTGAGTTCATCCTCGGTGATAAAAAGTGAACAAGGAGACACCTCTACATGTCTCACAACGTCTTGACTATTTTGACTACTTTGACTTTTAATATGACACATCAAACGCTAAAAAAAAAGTTTAAATATTACCGACTAAAAAAAAAAAACCAAAAAAGCGATCAAAGGTGTCTCCTGGCGTTCCCCGCTTCAGTTTCCGCTCGCCTCGGTGGGAGATGTTCTCTTTGAGGTTGATGCTGACTTTCACCTCCGTTTTAAATTCAGCGTGCGTGCCTGTTACATTTGTCAGCTTGCTTTTGTCAGCCAAGTGTGTGAAGAAATACAAAAGGAAGCTGCAGACAAAAAAAAAAGGGGGAGGAGGGAGAAATGGGGGAAGACAAGACAGACGGGCTGACAGACAGATGCGGCTGCTGCTGAGACGAGGCCTTCAAGCTGCGCTGTGTGATTCAAGATCAGTTTGCTCTTTTAGCCGTTTACATCTGGAGCTCCACATGTTCCAGATTATGTACCAAACCCAAGCCTCTGCTCAGCGTGGCCTCTAGCATTATGGGCACATCAAAGCAGATTGCCACCAAATCCAGATGTCGATGCGCAGCAGAAATCTAGTCAGAACAAGCGAGAGAGGCTTTGCTCAAGTCCCCGCTGCCTCCGAAATGTGCATGCGTATTTGTGCGAATGATGAAGCGAACGCCTCCGAAAAAAGCAAGTCTAATCTGACTGTGCAGTAGCTGCCAAGAGGTTAGAGAAGTGAGTGGAAGGTCGCCAGTTTCCAATCCATGAACCCAGTGGGTACGTGCGGTCGGAGATTGTGATTGTAATGCGGAAGAGGGAAGAAGCAGCCAGTAGTAGAAACGACTACGGCTGCACACAAAACTTAAGAAAAGTACCAAAGTGCTGCAAAAAAATGTAATTTACTCTAAATTATTTTGGATTAAACTAAATTAATACTATGACATTCCAAGAGACAATTTATTTAAGATATTACTTGTTTTGTCCAACTGTCTGAAGCTCAACGATATGCAACTTATGATGATATAAAACAGAGAAAAGCAGCAAATTGTCATATTTTGGAAAGCTGCAACCATTAAATGAACAATTACTTATAAAAAATATACGTTTGATATATAGGGTTGCAAAATTCCGGGAATTTTCAAACTTGGAAACTTTCCATGGGAATTAACAGGAATTAATGGGAATTAACGGGAATTAACGGGAATAAACCGGGAATAAACAGGGAATTTACTAAACTGAAGGTATGTTCTTATTAGGGAACTTAAATATAGTTGTGTAAAATAATATTTTAGCACAATCCTGACTAAAACAACCAGATATCATGCAGTACAGTTGAATATCTATGCTATCACATGCTCACATAGCACACTGTTTACTGCAGGGCTACTGAGACCACGCCCCTTACATGCACTGTGCATACTGAGGCCACGCCCCCTACACGCACTGTTCATACTGAGACCACGCCCCCTACATGCACTGTGCATACTGAGGCCACGCCCCCTACATGCACTGTGCATTCCTCCATCACATGCACAGATGATTTCTATAATTCTGGACCACACCTTTAAACCCAGAGTGCATTTGGAATATTTCCAAAATTCCCCAGCTTAACTTCCCATGGAAATTTACCGGAAACTTTCTGGAAATTTACCGGAAATTTTCCACCCCTTTGCAACCCTATTGATATATAATATGATGATGCAGATGCAAATATAAGGACACAAATGTAATCCAAAGTTATAGCTGGGAAGTATTAACCCTTACATACTATTAAATTTGACCCATTGTTATAATTGAGAGCCGGATCTTTCTTTATGTGAACCACAGTATATAGAAATGCATATATTTTTTTAATTTTTGTGTGCTACTGATACGTAAATGTACAAGTTTGACCTGTGTTTATTTAAAAAAATAATTAATATCAGCATTAAACCACACCTCCTGTCATCTGTCCTTCTTTCCTTCCTCCCTTTCTTCCTTCCTTCCCTTCCTAATCCCTTTTCCTTCCTTCCTCCCTTCCTTCCTTTTGTCTTTCCTTCCTTCCTTCCTTTCTTACTTCTTTCCTTCGTTGTTTCCTTCTCTTCCTTCCTTCCTCCCTCCTTTCCTTGTCTTCTTTTCCTTTCTTGCTTTCCTTCCTTCCTTCCTTCCTTCCTAATCCCTTTTCCTTCTTTCCATCCTTCCTTTCTTTCCTTCCTATCACTTTTCCCTTCTTTCCTTCGTTGTTTCCTTCCTCCCTTCCAAACTTTTTTATTGGTCCGGCCCACATGATATCAGATTGGTCTGTATGTGGCCCTTGAATGAAAATGAGTTTGACACCCTTGGTTTTTGGTGGCGTCCTGCTCGGCTGTGATTATTATTAACGCTGAGGTCAGGGGATTAATCGCTGGGCTTTTAAAGTCCTTTATTCCCCCCCCCCCCCCCCCCCACACCCCCCACACTGCTCTTCTGGTGCAGACATGGTCATTAATTGGGAACGCTGTACTCGGTTTGTCGTGTGTGTTTGCTTAAAAAGGTGACCCGCCGACTCCACGTGTCTGTGTCAGCACTACGTCACATGAAGAAAACAACCTCCGTTAACTCCTCGAAAGGCAGAGAGTGGGCTTAATTAGTTTCTGTATGTGTGTGTGTGTGTGTGTGTGTGTGTGTGTGTGTGTGTGTGTGTGTGTGTCATTCCCAGAAACAGGACTGACACACTTTTCTTACTTTTTGTACAATATTTGGTTGGTTTTTACAGCCTGTTCCTTTCATTTCAGCTGTATTTTACATACTTTGACTAATATTTTCAGGTAAACTGAAAAGTACAGCACAGCCAGAAACACCTGAACACAACACCCATAACAGTATGTTGAGTTTTTCATGCATACACATTAGATATTTTTCACTTTTTATATAGAGTTTATTTGGTTTTTACAGCCTGTTCCTTTCATTTCAGCTGTATTTTATATACTTTGACTAATATTTTCAGGTAACCTTGGCTAAACTGAGAAGTACAGCGCAGCCAGAAACACTTGAACACAACACCCATAACAGTATATTGAGCTATTTTTCACTTTTTGTATGGAGTTTATTTAGTTTCTACAGCCTGTTCCTTTAATTTCAGCTGTATTTTATATATTTGGAATATCACTGACTAATATTTTCAGGTAACCTTGGGTAAACTGAGAAGTACAGCACAGCCAGAAACACCTGAACACAACACCCATAACAGTATGTTGAGTTTTTCATGCATACATATTAGATATTTTTCACTTTTTGATGGACTTTATCTGGTTTCTACAGCCTGTTCCTTTCATTTCAGCTGTATTTTATATACTTTGACTAATATTTTCAGGTAACCTTGGCTAAACTGAGAAGTACAGCGCAGCCAGAAACACTTGAACACAACACCCATAATAGTATATTGAGCTATTTTTCACTTTTCATATAGAGTTTATTTGGATTTTACAGCCTATTCCTTTAATTTCAGCTGGATTTTATATTATACTTGGAAATCTCACACTAACTACTAATTTCAAGTAACCTTGGGTAAAGTAAGTAGAAGAAAGTAGACGACAAAAGCCTGTGAGCACCTGAACATAACACCCATACAGTACACCGAGTTTTTGAACCTCTCTTTCCAAAATCAAGGACATCGATCTGTTGCTATAAAAACAACCTCCACTCTTCTGGTTTCACACTTTCCACAAAGATCTTGAAACCTGGCTGCAGGGTTTTTTTTTGCTCCCAATTAGCTTGGAGAGCACGAGTGAGGTCACGCACCACTGTTGGTCAATAACGCTGAGTTTGCAGTTTAGTGGCAAGCAGGTCCATTAACTTCTGGTCATTTGACAAATGTTGTAATGTTGTAATGGCTGCACTCCAGTACTTTAGATTCAAAATGAAACAACTCACTAAGAGATTAAAGTCATGACTGTCAGCTTTACTTTCATGATGTTTAAAAGGCCTTTTACATTTTCTCCCGAGGGCAAAATGCATTGAATAACTTCCAATAAACTTAAATACGATCACTATATTTTATTCTTTTCAGTCGCTAATAGGCCGACCGAGCGTTTCTATTTTCAGGGGCGCAGCTTCTCCAACTATTACGGTAAAAGAGAGACTCGTCTGACAATAAGATGCACACGGAGAAAAGAGTTAATATGTGTTGACATGTTTGGTTATTATTAAGTTATTAGATGTGAAATTAAGTTAATGGTTTAAATTAAGTTTCTAAAACTAAGCACTTTATTTAAGAAGCACAATCAAAAGCTTTCTGTAATGCACTTTATTTTGAAATGCCATTTTTATTTGATATAAGAAAATAAAATGTATCTTATTCTTTTTTTTATTCTTATTATATTATTTATTTGAATCTCAGAAGCTCAACATAAATACTAATAAATTAATTCTACTGTGTTTATTCTACTACAATGCTACTTCAAGGTACTTAAAAACAACACGGACATTATGATGTTCTCGACCTTCACTTGAAGAAATTGTCATAAATTCGACCTCAGTGAATATTAGTTACTTTATTTTGAAATGTCATCTTTATTCCTTTTTTTAATTCTTATTCTATTAATTGTATTATTTATTTATATGAATCCCAGAAGCTCAACGTAAATACTAATAAATGAATTCTACTGTATTTGACAGTCTACAGTCTTCCCACTAGACACAGATGATGATGTAACTACAATGCTACTTCAAGGTACTTAAAAACAACACGGACATTACGATGTTTTCACAAATTGAACCTCAGTGAACTTTAATTAACCTTCATATTGTCCTCCTGGGTCAAATTGACCCTGTCTGTTTTGACTGTTCCTTCTTTACTTCCTTCCTCCTTCCTTCCTTCCGTCTGTCCTTCCTTCCTTGCTTCCTTCCTTCTTCCCTCCTTTCCTTCCTTGTTCTTCCTTCCTTCCTTCATTCCTCCCTCCCTCCCTCCTTTCTTTCTTTCCTTCCTTCTTCCTCCCTTCCATCCTTCTTCCTTCCTCCCTTCCATCCTTCCTTCCTCCCTCCCTTCTCTCCTTCCTTCTTCCTTGACTCGAGGACAACACGAGGGTTAAATACCCCTGCTCTAAAATCAACCTGCAGATGCTTTTTACTTTCCTGCTATCATCCTTGTACTGCAGGAAGCATCACTTTTGCCTCCAGTAGTAAAACACATGATTCAAAAATCAGGCAACACAAGAGCTTTGTCTCATTTTTGCCTTTTAAAATTTCTGGGTTGCTTTGATTTCATGTATAGGATCACTGTCCTGCTGCACTACACTGTCTAAAAATTGGGGCTCTGTGTATAAAAGAGGCGACAAGTCCTGAAGTGTTAACCATTACAGACATATAAAACCTTCAAACACTAAAATAGCTGTCAGCACAAACTCTTTGCCCTTTCAAATGTACCGAGCACAGAGCCAAAATAATGAGGAATGTGTCACTCCCCTGCTTCTTCCAGACCGAACAGAGCTCCACAGTAAGGTTGGTGTGTGTTACGGCTCTAGGTCTGAGCTGTGGATCGGTAGTATCTACGTGTCCCTGAAGGTGACAGACTGAGCTTGTAAAGAAGTGTATCGATCCACGCTGCTCCCCGCCTGTCCCAGTAGTTAACCCCAGTTTCAAGCAACACATGCCGGTGACGGGGAAATCGATACAAGTCACCAAACCCTGCTGTGCTTGGTCGGATTGGTTGGCAACGTGGCCTTCAGAAGGCAACGCCAGGCCTCAACAGATGATTAATTAATGCTGAGAGGAGGGAGGAAGGTAGAGAAGGGAAAGGAGGAAAACTCCAGAGAGGGTGAAAGAGAGTAACTGAGACAAAGGTAAAGATTTAAGATCATTGTAGACCAGGCGGGGAGTTCTGGTCCTCTGAAATGAGGCCAACGCGGAAGTAACTTAGAGCTAGGGCTGAACGATTTATCGTTTTCTGATCGAAATTGCGATTTCAGACAGCGCGATCATGTGATCGCCAAAGCTGCGGTTTTTGCAGCGCTCCTGACTGACCCAGGATCTGTTGTGTCAACTATTTTACACATACATGCCGTCTCCCTACCATCCTGCCAAGCTCACCAATCAGAAGCGGCATGCTACTCGTGGACAGGTCACGCTAACCAATCAGTATTAACCGGCTCCTTAATTATAATTATTCAGAAATAGCTTCAGCTGGACCTGAAGTGGAGTTAGGGGATATAACCCCCAAGAAAACCAGCACGTCGATCATTTGGGAGTGTTTCGGGTTTGAGGCTGCAGACGTGCACCTGAAACAGGTACTGTGCAAAACCTGTCGCGCTAAAGTTGCAACATCCAGCGGAAACACAACCAATTTGTACCGGCACTTGAAAAATCAACACAAGCATATGCATGACGAAAAAGTCCGGTGAAAAGTCCGGTGAAAATGATACTCAGGCCCACTGTAGCAAACAGACTACAATTACAGCATGTTCTGCCAGTGTAACTCCGTATGATAAGAGCAGCGGAGACACAGAGAGATTTAAAAACCTCCTCCGCACGCTGGACAGAAGATATATGATTCCCTCCCGCACCTACTTCAACCAGGTTGCCATCCCACAGCTGTACGCAGAGTGTAAATGCTGAGTGATGTAAAGATGTCAGGGAAGCGAGTATTATTGTTGATTAAGTATTTTTGGGATTTTATTTGTTCTGCACTTCACCCTGACGTGTGGTGTCAGCCTTTGTTTAAAAAAAGATATTTGAGTTTTATTTTATTACCATTACTTGTCAAATTCACTTAAAACGATAGTCCAAGTAAAGAGTTGTTGAATTTAGTTTTTCTTATTACTTATTTAACATTGTTTAGTTTTTTTGGAATTGTGTTGTATTCTATTTAGCTTTTTTTTTTTAAATTAATACAATTAAGGATTTTTTGCCATACTTTTTTTAAGTACTCTTTTAGTTCTTCATTTGTAATAACTGCCATTGGTCTTTAGTTTTTATCCTTGCATTAGAGTAATAGCATTTAATGTTTTAATGTTACTGTACATTGTGAATATTGCACTGAAGCTTGATTTGAAGGAAATCGTGAATCAAATCGAAATCGCAATATCTGCCAGAAAAATCGCAATTAGATCTTTTCCTAAAATCGTTCAGCCCTACTTAGAGCTGCGTTCTATCAAAAGGCCACCAGGGGGTGACCGTCTCTATACAAGTCAATGGAGAATTCACCAACTTCTCACTTGATTTCTAACCTCAGTAAACGTTTTCAAAATGTGTTTATGGTCTCAATCGCTAGTTTAAAGCCTTCTTCAATGCAGTATGATGTTCATTTGGGACATTTTGGCCTCCCTGATTTTATATTTGATGATAAAGCAGGGTATGCATTAGGGCGTGGCTACGTCCTGATTGACAGGTTGATTGCCCAATGTCCTCGAGATCCAGCCCTCGTAACCATAGCAACCTCCCCCGCTCTGCCCATGGCCCCGCCTCATGCCCATATAAGTAGAATCCGTGTTTTTATTTTTCCCAGCATGCACCTGAAATTTTCAAGATGGCGCTGCCCAGATTCGAAACTATTGGCTTCCGAGCAGCAGTCCACAAACCAATGCGTGACGTCACGGATGTTACGTCCATTTCTTTTATACAGTCTATGGTTTAAACTCAGCAAGCTGAACATTAACACTTCAGCAGTTTAAAAGCATAGTGTCAGAGCAGACACCACTGAGTTCAATTTAATTATTCATCATACAATCTGAAGATCAATTATAAGACAAATCATACAGGTTTCACTCGACAGGTGCCACAAGTAGGGACACTTACGTCATTTGTTAAAAAAATGATGCTGTCTGGAGAGGCTCTAATTTGTTGATGGGAGCCAATTTAAGGCTTCAGTGCACACACACCAAGGCGTTGAGTTGTCTGAAGTCATTTAACATGCATCAAATGCCTCTTATACCCTCATACAAGTGCTTCAGATACAGTCGACAGAATGCACTGATCTGGGGAGCGAATGTGATAAATCTGCTTTAAGTAGAAAGTCGACATCAGTACATTTTTTGTTTGGATTTTTTCTGGGGGCATTTTTTGGCTCTATTACTGCACATATCAACATTAAGAGAGGTGATAGTGAGAGAGAGATGCAACAAAAGGTGTTCAGCTGGTTCAAACCGGTCTCTTAAACCCTGAGCAACGAGGTAGGAGAATAAATAGGAGACATATTATATAAGCTTGTTGTAAGTGTACTGTCTGGTTGCCTTTTGTTTGCATGTGTAGCCTACACTTGGAAAATGAAATAAAAAAATGGTCACAAAATAAATGAATGGATGAATGGATGGATGGATGTATGAATGAATTAATGAATTAATAATAAATTAAATGGTCACACAGGTAATTGGGTTGTTTTTTGTGAGGAAATCAGACAAACAGGAGATATAATTACTGTAAATTCTTGCTGAAACTTCTACAATGATTAGGTGAGTTTTAAGGCCCCATATTTCCAAAAATTAACATTGTGAAAAATATTGATAATTTCTTTTTTTTGTTTTTTATATTTTGTCTTTATTCAATAGTTAAAACTTGGTAGGAATCTAAACTGTGGTCATTACAGTTATATAGGATGTATATTAACCACCAGGCAAACAGGAAGCCAATATACTGAAACTTTTAATGGAAATGCAGACAGACTCTTAATCCGTGTCCTTGCTAAGAAAAAACTGTGGTATCAGGAGCTTTGTAAACTAGAGGCTTAACAGTTACATTATACATTACATAAACTGTGTTCAGGTCTTAGTGTCTGGTGCTGTAGTAGCTCATTTCATTTTGCAGAATGGATAAACAACTTTCGGAAACCTGCTTCTGCTTTTCCGCAAAGAGAGACAGAAAGATTGATGAACCCACAATGAGTAAAACCCATTAAGTTTCCAAGGTTACGGTGGCCATCTTGCTTGCTTGCTATTGCAAATATGTCTACTTAAGTGTCTGCCATGGATGCTGAAAGCCCATTACGGTGTCGGCCAATTGCAGCAGCTGTTAGCTGACACCAGAATATGGTGGACGACCACGACTGACCTCTTACATTTACACACTGAGACAACACAATACACACACTCACACACACACACACACACACACACACACACACACACACACACACACACACACATATATACTTTCTCCTTCTTTTTGCCAGATTTCGACTCAATCCCCACAAATTCATTAGAGACTGAATCAATAACTAGTTAAGGAATGTGAGAGTGAGTTCAAACTTTCAAACTTTACTAGACCTGCCACAAAAATATACACACAAACAACTAAGAGGAAAAAGAAAAAAAAGAAACCAATCTCTCCTCTACGCCTTGCATTTGATTCATGACAAACCCCCGGAGCGGACAGATGATATTAGTCAACATTTTTCAGAAAAGCTGCCTACTCCCTTCACACGGGGATTACTGACCTCCAGCATCTCTGTCAAGGTAAAAGGCTGAGGGCTGTACTTTTTTTCTTTTTTTTTTCTCCTCCCGCAACCACACAAGCACACAACATGAATCACTAATAGATAAATCAGCAACAAGAGACTGGAGCAGAATTACAGTACGTCTGGTATTTTGAAGTGGTCCTAAGGAGAGCCGGGGGTCAAGAGAAAAAGGTTAAGGCCGAGCACATGTGAGAGAAATATATAAAGATAGAGAACTATTTATCCCAGAGGCAAGGAAAGAGAAACAGAGCAGGTTGTTAGGAGCAGAAAAACATGAGGAATAAAGGTTGGAAACAGTTTGTGCCTGTGTGCTTACTTTTAGTATTTCTATATATTTATGATAACGTCTTTACTGAAATGGGAACGTTTGGGAAATGATATAAAGTGGAAGGAAAAATGCACAGCTACAGTAGTTGGCAGATCTAACTTTTGCTTCTCAAACTTCCCAATAAAAAAAAAGTTTTGGCTTCATTAATCTTGGCTACGAGAGGATGACAAGTTTCTTCTACTGGAAATGTGTTGGAGGTCAAATTCTGGTATTAAGGACTCCTGCATGTTAGTCATTAACCTCAACCTGGTGGCTTTTGTTGTTTGGGAAGACCTCAGTCTGCGGTGATGACTGAGATAATTAAATAAAATGTCTTTCAGTCAGGTTAAGAATTGACGCCAAACGATCTTTCCTCCATCTTGCCCCACACATCAATCTTGTAATGTCAATTGTGGTTTAGTCAAATTTAAAAGGGGTTAAAATAAATGTCTGAATAACTTGCACACATTCTTTTTTTGTGGACTCAGCATAAAAATTCTGCTTTAAGAGAATATATTAGAGGATTATGGCAAAAATGTCTAAGTGGTGTAACCATAAAAACTTTGTACCAAATAATTGAACGTTGCTTAAAAACAGTAAATAGTCAATAAAACAGCATATCAACTAGTTTGGCATGATCTTACATTATAACTTTTATATTAAATAAAGCTAATGGAATACTATTGTTCTAAATATTACATTTAATCTGGGTAACCATGGAGATCAGGATTTATATTCCATTTATATTTCTATTTATTTAAGTAATTATTAGTATAAGTCCACTTAAATACACTGTAGGTGGATACAATATTGAATATATATCATTATTTTGTGGTTACACCATTTGACATTTTCAGGAGCATTCAGTGTAAATGTAATTTCAAATGACATTAAAACCAACAAAAACACAAAAAGTACATTTTAACAAACCTAATGCTGCTTTTAAGACTATTTCTTAACATATTTTTGAATTACTCATCTTGCCAACCCTTATTTGTTACTGACCTACACACCTTTAATCGGTCATTTCTGACGGTAACAGTTATGGAGAAAACACCCCTGTTGCAACACTCTGCCCTCTGTGTGCAAGGAAAGCAACAGAAACACAAAGATTTACACCGTGACCAATGAAAATTCTGGTAGGTGACCATTAATTTCTTGCAAGGGGACAGTAAAACTGTCTCATACTGTATATAAATATAAGACAGGTGGTACAAACAGTTAAAAAATGTAATAAATATCTTTTTTTCCCTCCGAAACATTTCAGATGTATTTCCTGCAGTGTGTTGTGATGTGTGTGGCTGGAAGACTTCTTTATGAGCTCCAACTATCATCTAAATCACGAAGACGAATGAGTGTTGTAACATTTGGCCACTTGTCTTTGTCAGAAACCGTAAAAAACTTTCTCTGCTCTACTTTGGTCCACATGATCACTTCCGTGGGTCAAGGTCAGAAGAAGAAGAAGCGAGGGGTAGAAATAACTATAATTACATTAATTTAATGATATCGTCGTCACATTCTCATTCTCCGAGTGCCTTCTCTCTCTCCACACTCATCCAGGTCTCCGAGCCTGCAGGTAACCTCTTTCCACACCGGCCAAAAAAAATGTGATCGAGCCCCGATACCAAAGTAATTTCTTTCATAACAGTGTAATACATTCTGTGATTAAATGCAATTATTGAATCATAAGCTGGGGGTCACCTTTGTGAATTATTCCAACATCAGTGTGGAGATGTGTTCAGCTGGCCATTTATTGCACCAAGTCTGAATAGATTTTTTTGACTGATTTTTAAGGGCTCTTTTATTACATTTTATATCAGCGCATCACACTTTGACCTGAATTGCATCAGCTTCTGAAACCCAATTTGATAGTTATTAATATTTTGAAAAGTTTTGAGCTCCTTTTCTTATCTTCTGTATTGATGTTTGGGCTATCCATCACACATGTCATTTGAAAGTTTTTGTGCTGATTTCAAAATAATAGAAGAAAGACAGAAAAAAGCTACGATAGGAAAAAAGAGAGGAGGTAAAAGGGGGGAGAATATGCGTGTATTGTAACAGACATCCTTCATTTAGTTATTTCCTGTTGTCTGGGTCAAACCAGGACTTCAGGGAAACTCTTACCGAAGGCCACAGAAATAAAAAGAAAGCGGTTCTCAATTACTCCTTTTCCACTGAGCTGGAGCCAGTGCTGGTTCGGAGCTAGTGCTAGAGCCAGTGCTCAGTTGGTGCTAATCCAAGCACCTCTTACGAACCTGTTGCTTTTCCACCGGCAAGGTGCCACGCGATTACGTCACTGTATAATGTAGCCAGCGCGCACCTTTGAAGCACTTCCATGATTCACCAGTGAGAGGCAGCAACATGGCGCAAGGTGTCTAGCCTGCCGGAAACGAAGAAGAAGAAGAAGAAGACGGCAGCTCTGGCAAAAACATGATTAAAATAGTACTTTTAATCAACAATCTTTAACCCTCTGTAAATGCCATGCTAGTCAGTTAATGAACGTTAACCCTGCTAGTCTGCTAATAAACGTTAGCCCCGCTAGCCAGCTAATAAACGTTAGCCCCGCTAGTCGGCTAATAAACGTTAGCCCTGCCCCCAGTCCACTGACGTAATCGGTTCTTGCTTTAGACCAGCAAAGAGTTGGTGCTTGCTCTGGCTCCCGTTCTGAGGCTCGGGACTGGAGCTTTGGCAGTGAAAAAGCAAAGAACCGGTGCTTAGTCAGGCTCTGGCTCCGAACCAGCACCAGCACCAGCACCAGCTCCAGCTCGGTGGAAAAGGGGTAAATGTAGGGTCTGGTACATTTTAAGTATTTCCGATGTACTTTATGGGATATGTTTAGCAAGTAAGTGGTACACAGCATTATTTTCAATTATTGTGCCTGAGTGGACTTCATGTACCAGACTGTGTAGGCGTGTGCAGACTGGGTTTGTTTGACACCTTCTTCACTGTTCAGTTGGTTTTGTTGCATTTGTTAAAACAACCTTAGCAGAGGTTCAAGCAGCCAAAATATCCCTTAAACAGACAACGTGGACCAGGAGATACAGACTCTTTAACCTTCCTCCCGGGTCCTTCCTCTGTCCTTCCTTCCTTCCTTCCTTCCTTCCTTCATCTGTCCTTCCTTCCTTCCTTCCTTCCTTCATCTGTCCTTCCTTCCTTCCTTCCTTCCTTCCTTCCTTCCTTCCTTCCTTCATCTGTCCTTCCTTCCTCAGATCAAAGTTCAGCTGTTAGGGTAAATGTTCCCTCCTTCTGTCCTTTCTTCCTTCCTTCATCTGTCCTTCCTTCCTTCCTCCCTCCTTTCCTTCCTTCTTCCTCCCTCCTTTTCTTCCTTCTTCCCTCCTTTCCTTCCTACCTTCCTTCCTTCCTTCCTCCCTCCTTCCTTTCCTTCCTTCTTCCTCCCTTCCTTCCCTTCCTCCCTCCTTTCCTTCCTTCTTCCCTCCTTTCCTTCCTTCCTTCTTTCCTTCATTCCTTCCTTACTTGAGGTGCAAATTACATAACTAGTAAGGTCTGTTTAAGGGTTAAATAAAAAAACACATGTGCAGGGCTTTCACTTAAAAATAAAGGATCTCAAAAATATGGAAAATGTAATAACTATCACAATTTGAGTTAAAGCTTGGGTTAGGGGTCTTTGCTTAATAACCAAGACCCAGCCGGACCCACATTATTTTCAGTCTAAATGGGTCAGGCTAGTGTCCTAATCTGCTGCCACATGTCTCCCCCATCTGTGTGTCATTATGTTTGATTATCAAGTGGATCTGAGTAGACTTGCTATTAACTGTCATCACATGAAGCGTCATTATCACTGCAGGAGGAAATTCAGTTTTTTAAAGAGAAAGAAGAAGAAGGAGAGTGTGAACTTTTAAAAAGGAACATGTATTTCTGTTCCTTTTTTGACTCATGGCTGCTCCTTAATTGGTGGATCATCATGTTTCTGTCTGTGTTTTGCCTGTTTGTGTCTGTTTGAGTTCACCACTTTAAGGATTGAGTCAATTATCCTCAGGTCTATTTCAAACTAATGTCTGGCTGCTCTCGGGTCTCTTTCAAATTGGGTCTGTTGTTGTGAGAGAAACGGTGGGTTCGAGCAGGTTCGGAGTCAATTTGAGTCCACTTGTGTAGACCTCTACCTGCAACTAAGATTGGATCGATGGCCCCTTGTTTGTGTTGAAACTGTTTTAAAAACTGCTGGCATGGACACACTTTACCGAGTAACACTAAAACAAACACACACTGACCATTTCATTTATTTGACTGATGCAGTTTCTCAAATATAAATATGATGATTTGATTTTCACAAGTACAACCGTGAGCATCTCCTTTCATTTGTCACGGCCTAAGAGCCGAGTCATGACAAATTAGGGGCTCGTCCGTTCCAGTTTTTCATGAGTAATAAAATAATTCACTCTAGAGCATAGTGCTTATTTCAATGTGTGGCTGCCAGGCAGGCAAGAAAGATAAACTTGTGAAAGGAAGAAAAGAGACAAAAGGAAGGAGGGAAGAAAGGTAGGAGGGACAGACAGAAGGAAGGAAAGAAGGAAGGACAGAAGGAGGAAAGGGAGGAAGGACAGGTGGAAGGAAGGAAGGAAGGAAGGAAGAAAAGAGACAAAAGGAAGGAGGGAAGAAAGGTAGGAAGGACAGACAGAAGGAAGGAAAGAAGGAAGGACAGAAGGAGGAAAGGGAGGAAGGACAGGTGGAAGGAAGGAAGGAAGGAAGGACAGAAGGAAGAAAGGGAGGAAGGACGGAAAGAAGGAAGAAAGGGAGGAAGGACAAGTGGAAGGAAGGAAGGAAGGAAGGAAGGAAGGAAGAAAGGGAGGAAGGACAGACAGACGGAATGTTTGACACCCCTGGTTTAGTAGTTGTTGAGTGTGAAAGTACAGGGTTGGATTTGTCTTTAAGCATTTTAGTGGGACTACACGATTGTTTTAAGCTGTCTTATATTTGTATAATACACACACACACACACACACACACACACACACACACACACACACACACACACACACACACACACACACACACACACACACACACACACACACACACACAGTTCTCATGTTAGTTCACATAACTTGGCTCACATTTCCAGACTAACTTCAGAGAAATAACATCTCAGTTTGAATCTGTTATCCTTTCAAACAAACACCTTCTGAAGCCAGTGCTTAACTGGGCGTTAGTTTACTGGACTCTCCCTAGATTGGTTTGATCCTATCAGACTAAAGCTCTTTGCAAAAGATAGAAAACACAATGAAAATTGGCTTGAATTTCCTCTAAATCTCTCCAGCGTCTATCTTTGCCAAATATCAGACTCTCGGACTGTGTGTGCATTGATTGGACTGTTGTGCTGTTCCAATAAACTGAGGCTCCCAATACATGGAAAGAAAACTCTGTGGCTTTTCCTGGTGAAACAAAAAATGAATACTTTAATAGTGAATGTGCCCGGAGGCCGTACACAGAGCTGGGTTTTAACAAACGAAACCACTTCTGGCTGTCATCTGCGAAAGCCACTGTTCTGGCAAGAGAGAGGGAAGAGTTTTTTTTTTTTTTTTTTTTGTTTACGAGATGAATAAAAAGAAACAAACAGTGTTCCTCGAGGTCCAACTAATCCTGGCTTTACATAAATTAAAAAGCGAGGAAATGTGCGGACAAGTGAGAAGAGTGCAAACATGCTCTGACTACCAAGTCAACAGAAAATTGTGAAGGGGGACACAAAAAAGAGGGCTGCCTGCAGAAGTCAATGACAGAACAATTCATCAGTTCATTTTCGTGGAATGACGTAGAAAACAAGGTTTGCACATACACGTATTTTGTCTAAAAATAGTCTTTTGATTAAATATGAGCTCTCCAAAAGTTCCTGTGCCGATTCGACTCAAGAGTCACTCTGTACTCCCAACTTGTGGTGTCACAGGTATCAGTCACTCCAGCGAGGACAAGAGCTCATCAGTCTGTCTCGTCCCAAAACTCTATCAGTTTGTTCCTGTCGGCTCGACTGACAGTAACGCTACCGGCTCCTGACAGATTGAAAGCTCGCCCCTGAACTAACCAAACTAAAAAGGGAGATACTGTATATGTACATCGTTTCAAACAAGAGTAGTTTGCTAGCTCGTGTGATTTGATTTCACGTCGCGTCCTTCTGACATCTCTATCATGAAGACGAGGGCTCACGCTGACTGACTGACATTTTGGAAAGTTCGGTTTGTTGAGAAAGAAGGAAGGAAAAAAAAAAAAAAAGGCTCCCTGATTGTGTTACAGAGCTCCTCCTGAATCCTGTTTGAAATTCAGCAACTGTGAGCTTAGAGGAGATTTCAAAGAGTGTGTAAGCAGAGGCTGTGTGATATATGGATAACAGGTCTGAGCGTGTAATCGAGAAGAAGAGAGGCAAAAGGAGGAAACAAGAGCAACAGATTTGAAGGGATAAGAGTATATGCACGGATAGACACGTAGATTACTGATTAGAGTCAAAACATTTGTCTCGACTTGTTTTAGGAGTGTGAACGAAGGACGGTATTTTAAGGTGATACTAATATTTTCTTAAAGGACTTTTTAACTGGTTATGAAACAGTCTCAACCTCAACCTAACCCTACTGATGCCAAACATGCGGCCCGTGGGCCAGATCCGGCCCGCCAAGGGGTCCAATCCGGCCCACTTTCCTTATTTCTCCCTTCCTTCCTTTCTGTCTTCTTTTTCTTCCTTCCTTCTTTCCTGTCTTCTTTCCCTTCCTACCTTCTTTCCTTCCACCTGTCCATCCTTCCTTCCTTCTTTCATGTCTTATTTTTCTTCCTTCCTTCCTTCCTTCCTTCCTTCCTTCCCTTCCTACCTTCTTTCCTTCCACCTGTCCTTCCTTCCTTCCTTCCTTTGTCTTCTTTTTATTCCTTCCTTCTTTCCTGTCTTCTTTCCCTTCCTACCTTCTTTCCTTCCACCTGTCCATCCTTCCTTCCTTCTTTCATGTCTTATTTTTCTTCCTTCCTTCCTTCCTTCCTTCCTTCCTTCCTTCCCTTCCTACCTTCTTTCCTTCCACCTGTCCATCCTTCCTTCCATCTTTTTAATGATCCGGCCCACATAAGATTAAATTGGGCTGTATGTGGCCTTTGATTGAAAACACGATCTGCATAAGCAAACGAGACCATTAGCGCAAAGTCATTATAAGACGAGGGGAGGATGTTTCTCTTTGTTTGATGACGCTAAAAGTAAAGCTAGACTTGTGTTTGGCTTCTCGACTCATTTTAAAAAAGACGAGAGAAAAAAAGAGCAAGCATGAGCAAGCGAGGGAGAGAGGGAGCTGCAGTAGGGAGAACAAAGCAGTGAATAAGAGAAATAAAATGTTTTATTTTCTGATTGTTTCTGATCACCCATACTTCCACATCACTAGAGCTGGGCGATATACTCAATAGATAAAATCAAATATCACTATATTTTTGACCAAATAGCTTAATATCAATATCACAGCAATATTCTAGGGATCACTATTGGTGTTTTCTCAAAATATTCATTAGTAATTTGGATATAATGTGGATAAAAGCAAATGATAGAACAGCTAGAACAGGCTAAAAAGTTCACAAAATTATGATATTACGATAATATCCAAATTCTAAGACAAAATTACATCTTTTTAAAACCAGGAAAAGACAACACTACTGCTTTATCACGATATTACGATAATATCCAAATTCTAAGACGATATAGTGTCATATATCGCTGTATCGGTACTAATAACCCTCCAGCGTTGCCAGATGTGGTGGTGAATACAGTCTTTCACATAACGTAGGTGTATGAACGGTAAAGTTTACTTTGTTTTACCATCGTCACGTTACAATTATTAATCTCTTCTCCCTCTCCCTTCCTCCTCTCTTTTCCTCTCTCTTACCTGCAGGTGATCCTCATGAGCTGATTAGTGGGTGAACCTGCAAGCACCGGATCTCTCTCTCTCTCTCTCTCTCTCTCTCTCTCTCTCTAGCATGCTGCCTTTCTTTTGTGTTTTCCTTTTGTTGCTTTTTGGTTCTTTTTTGAGGATGAAGGACTTGGTAGTTCAGTTTTCGCGACCTTGTTTCTGGCTCTTGTTTCGTTCAGGTTTTTGCATTTTTCCTTTAATTTAGAGGAGAGAAGTACTGGGTCCTATGGCCCGCTGCTGGACTGGCCCATGGGCTTCCTCTTTTTTTTCTTTCTTTTTGGCCAGGCCTCCTGACTCAGAGTTTTATTTTATTTCTTTTGTATTGTTTTCCAATAAATCAAATTGGCAAATGTGAGTTCAGGTGTCTTATATGTCGATCATCAGTTAAACAGTTTTTAAGTTTTGGTGGCCGTAAAAGTGATGAAAATGAAAAACAGTAGTAAAATTAAATAGCATCTTTCTTTCACTCGCTTCTAAAACAAACACGTTAGACAGATCAAGATCTTAACGACACGAGGCAGTGATGTCCACGAAAAGAGCAGTCTTCATTTCAGGAAAACACTACCGCTTTTGTCCACAGAGGGCGCCAAAACTAACACAAAATGAAAGTTTGCTCAGACTTAAAGTAAATACTAATTTTGCTGTATTTACATGAATTTGGCTGCATGAGTTTATCGGCAGAACAGTAATAATAATTATGATCATCTTCTGTAGTATTAAAATAAATATGAGGAGTATAAAACTCATGTTTGCCTCTCCTCTCTCTTTACACTCACAGTCCTTCTGATTCAAGGTGGATGTTTGTTGAGATATACATGTAACTTAATTGAAGCCGTGATTACAATTAATAAACAGTAAATCATTTTAAATATAATAAATATTTGTTGTTTGGATGAATATTAAATTACAAGGGGGCATCAAGGCACTCCAGTCGGTGAGCAAAGAAGAAATTGTGAGCCATCTTTGATTCAACATGGTTTGTATTGATTTTTTACAGAAATCATCCCTCGTTAATCGGTTTAACTTTGTTTTTCTTTTGTCGTAATTTATACCCACTTGATATTGATATTTTTCCACCTGAATAATCACTAAGAAAACTTTTTATTTTATCTTTAATCCAAGACTATGATCACTTCAGCCTGTACACACCTGCAGAGCGACGATTCCTATATATCTGATACTTTGTGCCGGTAAGAAAAAGTTGCTGAATTGATTCCTTTCAAAATAAAAGTTCAATTTAAAGATGTCCGTCACACTGTGTCAGAGGTGGACGACACTGACTGACTGTTTGTACCTGGTATACTAACAAACTAATATAGTGATGTAAGCCTTGTACATATAACTGTGCACGTTTGACAGAGGTTAGTGTGCTACATGTTATTCCTACGGAGTGGTCTGAAGTGAAGGGACAGGTAAAGGCTAAACCGTGTTTTAATCTCGACAGTAGGGGGTTCTTCAGTGGGAGCAGGTTAGTGGTTAGTGTGTTACACCGCGATTTCATCTCCCAGACAGTCGGGAGTTCCCTGTTTGTTGAGAACATTTAGCAGCCTCAGCGTTTCCTCGTCTGTCCCCCAACCAAAGATTTCCATATCCTCGTCCTCCTCGTCCTCCTCCTCATCCTCCCCCTCGTCATCGCTGTCGTCTGTGTTCGACTCGTACTCTGAGGCGATGCCTGACTCGCGAAACCTGGCAAAGTCCAAGCAGCTCAGAGATTTCACATCGTGGGCCAAAAACGGTGTCGTCGTGCTCTCGGACACTTCTTGAATTTTGCTCTCTGGGCTATTGGGCTTGAGCGGAGGAGGAGGTGAGGGGAGTCGAGGCGGCGGAGGCCCCGGGGGTCCAGGGAGGAAACGGAAACACTCCAGTTTGAGAAGACACTGGTCCCTACCTAGCGGGCTTCCCAGAGTCCCGTTGGAAGATGAGAAGACGTTGCTGGTCCCGTCGCTGGCGCCAAGCTGGGGCAGGTTCAGGGTGGACACCTCAGGTTTAGGCGTGGTGGGGTCACAGATCACCGAGGGAACCGTGGAGCGGAAAGTGATCTCCAACAAACTGTCCTGGGATCCCACTGGAGAAAAAAAAGAGGTAAAAAGGTTTGAAAGATGGAAAGAAGTGAAGGAGAGAGACAATGGAAAAAAGAGAGTTCTATTTTCTAACTTTTATTTATTTGCTTCCTCCTCTACTGCTTCACAACGTCACGGTACCTTGATTTAAATTCCTCCGCTATCATCCCAGCTGTTGGACTGAGAGGAAGAGTAATGTACGTTATATGTGATATAGGTATCTGTGAATTGTGGGGGAGCAGATTACTGCTCCTTGAGAAATTCTCACCAAATCAATCACTCAGTTAGCAATAAATCAATGCATTTTTGTATTGGGTGAGCAAAAAGAAAAAAAAAACATATTTCAAAGCATTTCATCATCATCAGGGCTGCTCAGTGAAGCACGTTTTGCTTCCTTCTTTATGGGCACCGAGTGCAGACCTGGAGCTCAAATACTGAGAGAAAGATACATTAAAGGAATACTTCATCTTTTCTGTATCAAATACTCAGTGAAGAAATGTGGCTCTGAAAAGTTTGGAGCTTGATCCTTCATGAAGGACATCAGCAGCAGCAGCAGCAGCAGCAGTATTTGTCTTGCATTCACATCAGTTACATTAAATTTGAATAAAAAGCACTCCTCCTTCACCACAGTCAACTTCTCTGCTATTGATTGCTTTGTTTCATAGGAATGAAAAACTCCAAAACTTTCACAAAGTATATTCATCAATTTATTGGTGAAGTTTGGAACATTTGGATCAATAGCGAGGAGTGTTTAAATGGTCCGATAGAGTGAAAGCTAAAAACCTTTCAGAGCCAACAGCAAGTGAGTAGGCATGGGCTGGATACCGGAAGAATGTCCCTATGTGGCAGCGCGAGGAGGCAACACATCCAATATGATAGTGAGCAAGTGTCCAAAAAATGTTGAGATTCAGTTTTAAGCTCCTGCCTGCATTTATTTATATTTATCTTAGAAGTGTTTTTACTAGGGATGTCAGCGTAGATTAATGCAATCCATAACACGTTTTTTTTTTTTTTTAATCGCTTTTTAATTTTGCAAGCCTTTTTGTCCCTTCTACTCCCCCGTAGACGGCTCCTCTAGCTGTAGCGCTATGCTTTGAAGTGGCCTCCTGCAGTAAACCTACCGCGCTGATGGAAAGTAAGAGAGCTACTGGACTTTTGAACGGCTTGTTTAACTTTAAAACACTTCCAGACGCTTCAGTTGACAAGTCAAAAGTAAAATGCAACCTGCGTCAAACGGAGTTTAACTACCACCGGAGTACGTGGAGTTTGAGTTAGCACCTCCACGCTAAACACCCAGGTGCAGCCAAGCCAGCCTCAGCTCCACCAAAGGACCATTTTGGAGTGTGGGAGTCGCAGCAGAGCCGTGATTGATTCCCAGTTAAGACACTCTGGTAAGAAATGCTTTACATTATGGGCTTAAAACTGCCTTCAAATGTAAAATAACAGGAATTCTGAGATTAATCTCGATTTAAAAAATTAATCGTTTGGCAGCCCTAGTTTTTACTTTTTTTAAATTATTTATGTTCTGATCTTGAGCCACAGGTTAAGTCATTTTGTGTTGTTTTTTTCACAAAAAATAATTCATTTATGTTGTGACTTGAGCTGCAGGTTTAGCCTCAGTTAAAGGACTGCATTAAGGACTGCACTTATTTTATTTTTTATTTTTTAAAATATTTTTTATTTAGAAAGAATTCAGTTATTTTTTATTTTTTATTTTTTATTTTAAATACATATTTACCCATGTTCGATCATGTTCTTTATATGTTAAAAAATAAAAGACCGTTCAATGGTCTGTATTTAAATTTTGGTTTTAACCCTTAAACAGACCTTACTAGTTATGTCATTTGCACCTCAAGTAAGGAAGGAAGGAAAGAAGGAAGGAAGGAAAGGACGGAAGAAGGAAGGAAAGGAGGAAGGAAGGGAAGCAAGGGAGGAAGAAGGAAGGAAAGGAAGGAGGGAGGAAGGAAGGAAGGTAGGAAGGAAAGGAGGGAAGAAGGAAGGAAAGGAGGGAGGAAGGGAAGGAAGGGAGGGAGGAAGAAGGAAGGAAGGGAGGGAGGAAGAAGGAAGGAAAGGAGGGAGGAAGGAAGGAAGGACAGATGAAGGAAGGAAGAAAGGACAGAAGGAGGGAACATTTACCCTAACAGCTGAACTTAGATCTGAGGAAGGAAGGAAGGAAGGAAGGATGGAAGGAAGGAAGGAAGGACGGACAGATGAAGGAAGGAAGGAAGGAAGGAAGGAAGGAAAGAAGGAAGGAAGGACAGAGGAAGGACCCTGGAGGACAACAGGAAGGTTAAAGAGTCTGTATCTCCTGGTGCACGTTGTCTGTTTAAGGGTTAAATACAGACATTTCAAAATATCTGATTTTATAGCCGTAATCATAATACCGTGAAACCGTGATATTTTTAACTAAGGTTATCATACCGTCAGAATCTCATAGCGGCCCATGCCTAGAGGCGAGTATGTGATGCTCAAAAGAAGAAGTAGAAAAACTAAATCAGTGAAGTATTCTTTAAAAGCTTTTCTACTGATTGTGCATTGAACTGGACTGAGAGCTTCTGCATGGAGTTCAAATTTCTTTTCATCTATAAAAGGCGGACAATAATGTTTCATGCTGTGAGATGCTGTGAAAAAGACTGTGAAATAGAGCTTTCTCATGAGGGACACTTTGACTTGTGATAGCAGGAAAAGGAGAGGTGTAACTGATAACATTAGTGATGGCTTTGCAAGAAATGTTGGATGCAGCAGATATTAATGTTATCAGTTTCAATGTCTCTTGAGATTTTAGGTTTTATTGTTGGAAATATTTTAAAAGAAGGTAGCCATTTTTTTATTTCAGATTCATTTGAGATGTACTTTGAATTCAAGAGAAGTATTCCCGACCTTGAGCATATTTTTTTGAGGTGCATATTAAAATTAAAATGTCCCAACGTTTCCGAGGCGGCAATCAGACAGTATTTCTTCCCCGCTGAATTTCTGAAAATGTCGGCTGATAAGATAAAAGATTGTTTCCCGCAGGGTGACAATTGGAGGGCAGGCCGGACCGCGATAGAGCCGAGAAGATTGCTCGTCTGAATGGTGATGAACAAGGCTTAAAAATAAACGAGGCTGCGAGAGTAGAGAGAGAGAGAAGCGGAGGACGCAGGAGGGGGGTGGTAGACGAGAGAACGGAGACGGAGCATGTGTGTGTGGAGCGTGATAAACAGAGACGGCATAAAGTCACACTGGTACTCAGACGCTTTAATGTAGGGATTTCCATTTAGAGGCCCGTCTAGGTCTGCAGTGCTGAATGTCTCTCAGCTCCTCGTACGGATGTGTGTGTGTAACTGCTTCTGTCATTTCCATCTTTCTCTCCTCATCTCATCTAATTGTCATTTTTTAACCCTCCTGTTGTGCTCAGGTCAAGGAAGGAAGGAAGGAGGGAGGGAAAGAGGAAGGAAGTAAGGAGAGGAAAGAAGGAATGAGGAAGGAAGGAAGGAAGGAGGGAAAGAGGAAGGAAGTAAGGAGAGCAAAGAAGGAATGAGGAAGGAAGGAAGGAAGGAGGGAAAGAGGAAGGAAGTAAGGAGAGGAAAGAAGGAATGAGGAAGGAAGGAAGGAAGGAGGAAAAGAGGAAGGAAGTAAGGAGAGGAAAGAAGGAATGAGGAAGGAAGGAAGGAAGGAGGAAAAGAGGAAGGAAGTAAGGAGAGGAAAGAAGGAATGAGGAAGGAAGGAAGGAAGGAGGGAAAAGAGGAAGGAAGTAAGGAGAGGAAAGAAGGAATGAGGAAGGAAGGAAGGAGGAAAAGAGGAAGGAAGGAAGGAAGGAAGGAAGGAAGGAAGGAGGGAAAAGAGGAAGGAAGTAAGGAGAGGAAAGAAGGAATGAGGAAGGAAGGAAGGAAGGAAGGAGGAAAAGAGGAAGGAAGTAAGGAGAGGAAAGAAGGAATGAGGAAGGAAGGAAGGAAGGAGGAAAAGAGGAAGGAAGTAAGGAATGAGGAAAGAAGGAAGGAGGAAGGAAGGAAGGAGGAAAAGAGGAAGGAAGGAAGGAAGGAGGAAAAGAGGAAGGAAGTAAGGAGAGGAAAGAAGGAACGAGGAAGGAAGGAAGGAAGGAAGGAAGGAAGGAAGGAGGAAAAGAGGAAGGAAGTAAGGAGACAAGGAAGGAAGTGAGGAACAGTCAAAAGAGATGGGGTCAATTTGACCCGGGAGCACAACAGGAGGGTTAAATTGTTTTTTTTTTTACCCCCGGCACCCTGTGGGATAACCCTTTACAGACAAATCAATCAAAATTGTTTCCTAAAGAGGTTTTCTCAGGGATTCTGCGTTTATTGAACATCTGTTATCGGTTAAACTAAGGACAGGTTTAATATGTCATGTCTCTCTAACACTGTACAACTCTGTATATTATTATTCTTTTATTTTTCTATCCATGCATTTTTTCTTTTTATAATCACTTTGTTCTATGCCATTTTCTTTAATCACTTTGATTTGAGGCATAAACATCAGTGGACCTTGAGAGTTGGTCTTATGTAACAAGTACATTGTGTTTTATGGAGTGTGTGATTAAACAAACAGGAAAGCCTTTTATAGTATCACACACTGTAATTCATTGTTGTTTGTTACGTTGTTAGTATGATATCTACAGTACAAAAGCTTTTTACTAATAATTATCCCATGGGACAAGAAGGAAAGTTTTCTTTTTCATGTGAATCCAGAAGTTTTGAGCAACTTTTTTGTTACTGTAAGCACTAAATTTATCACATAAAAAGGATCTGATACATGCATCCCATTATTGTTTATCAGGGAGTTTATTTAATTCAGATCTTGGCCACAGTTTCAATAGCTGAAATTACATTTTTAGATTGTTTATAGCCTCTTTGAAGATGTATGTGCCCTCTGTGTGCCTCTATTTCTCTGCATTATGCTAAGATTGTACAAATATATTTATATACTGTATATATGGTACAAAAGAAATACAAAAGGAAAATACAATTTCAAGTGAAGGATTCAACTTTTGATAGTTTGAATAAATGTTTCTGAAAAACTTGTTTGTTTACTTCCACAATCAGATTGCCACTGAAAAAGTTAATAGAAGAGATGAACAGGTTGAGGAGAGGCTGTTATCCTGTAGGTCACAAACTTCACATTAAAAAGTCTTCCACGGAAAAAAGCTCAAGAGGGGGTGCACACAGCCTCGATCTGTGCCCGACATGGCCTCATCCAATTCAAAATACTACATCGCCTTCACTTTTCTAAGGTGAGGCTCTCGAAAATGTTCCCAAATGTGGACCCTCTATGTGATAGATGTGGGCTTTCACCCGGTTCTCTAGCACACTCTTTCTGGCTCTGTCCTTACTTACACACCTATTGGAGCTCGATTTTCAGAACATTATCAGAAGTTTTTAAAATGGTGGTTCAACCAGATCCAGTAACAGCCATTTTTGGAGTATTGAGAGATAACAATAAAAATCTCTCCAGTACAAATCTGAAAATTACAAAATTTGTTACTTTACTGGCACAGAGACTGATCCTCCTTAATTGGAAAAACCCTCAGCCACCGAGCTGGACTCAGTGGCTGAGGGAAATCCTACATCTCCTTAAACTTGAGAAGTTGAGATACATGGTACAGGACTCCTCAGACAATTTTAACAAAACTTGGAACCCATTCATCGACTACATTAAAAACAGGCTTTAATTCCATTCTTTTCCTGATAGCCTCTGGATGTAGTGGACCTCTGCTACTGCACACTATGTATATGCTTGCCACATAGCTCATCATCACGTACTAATCTTTTTGTTTTCATGTAACTGCTGTAAATGTTAGTTTGTTTTTTCTTTCTGCTTTGTTTATTGTTGTTTTTTCTTATTGTTACTGTCTATCTTCTTTTTTTCATGTATAGTCCCTTTATGTTGTGTTGTTAATTTTCCTTGAAGAAAAGAAAACCCAATAAAAATATTAAAGAAAAAAAAAAAAGTCTTCCACGGCTTTGTGTTCTGCCAAAAGTGTCCCATAAATGTGTGAGTGTGAGAAGCATTCATTCATTCACAGCCACTCACTTGAGTTTGGTCCAGACATCCTGGTCTCCAGCTCCTGGATCTGTTTAACCAGCAGGGAGATGTGCTGCAGCAGGTCTTTGTTCTGCAGGAGCAGCTGGTGGACTCGAGCCTGGGCCTCCAGCCGAGCCGTGGCCTCCGCACTCAGCTGGTCCTTCAACAAGTGAACCTACACAGGAAAAAGGGAGGAGGGTCAAGAGATAGATGGAGAGATGGAGAGAGGGAGAGAAACAGATGCTCAGTTTCAGAGACTACTACACTTTAGGTGTGTCTAAATATACTCAAATTGACCTTCCTCTTTTCCTTTCCTTTCCTTTCCTTCCTCCTTCCTTCTTTCCTCCCTTGCTCTTTTCCTTCCTCCTTCCTTACTTCCTTCCTCCCTCCCTCCCTCCTTCCTTCCTCCCTCCTTTCCTTCCTTCTTCCTCCCTCCCTTCTCCATTCCTTCTTTTCTTCCTCCTGTCCTTCCTTCCTCCTTTCCTTTCTTCCTTCCTTCTTCCTCCCTCCTTTCCTTCCTTCCTTCCTTCCTTCCTTCTTCCTCCCTCCTTTCCTTCCTTCCTTCCTTCCTTCCTTCCTTCGAGGAGGGTTAAACACTTTTCCTACATGATAAACCTTCGGAAATATCGTATACAGTGAGCAGGACATTCATATTTCTTATGTGTCATCATTTTGAGCCAACACTAACTAAGCTGTACTTCTGTTGCACATCTTTTTATATTTGTGGAGCTTTGCAGGTCAGGATATTGAGCAAAAAGTAGTTCAAGTGCTTGTGATGGTACATTATTAATTGAAGTATTGGACACTACATCAGAGTTTCCTTCAGAGTCTTTTACAGGAGATGGACTGCTTCGCCTCAAATGGACTGCCTCCCCTAATTAAAAATCACTACATTCATTTTAGTATAATCGTGTTTTTATTGAGCTGTTTGGTTCATATACAGATAACAATGAATCAGCCGTTGCTCCGTTTAACAATTTAAAAAGCCGGCAGATGTGTTTCTCAAGTATCCACCTGAACTTCAGTTTCATAAGTGAGCAGATCAGAAGGAAGAGTAATAACAAAATAAACTGAGAGGAAAATAATGAGGGAAAATGCAAGAGTCTGTCAAACTACTGCACATTTTCACTCATCCACATTCTTTCATGTTTGCAGGATATTGCACTACAAAGGTGCAAAATGTAGATTGTGTTATAACCTCAAGCTCTAAAGTAAATAATGAGGGATGTTTCAGTTTTAAACAGGAAATTACAGGAAGTCACACAGATACTTTTTAAGCCTCCTGTTGTCCTCGAGTCAAGGAAGGAAGGAAGGGGGGAAGAAGGAAAGGAAGGAAGGAAAAGGAGGAGGAAGGAAGGGAGGAAGAAGGAAGGAAAAGGAGGGAGGAAAGGAAGGAAAGAAAGGAGGAAGGAAGGGAGGAAGAAGGAAGGAAAGGAGGGAGGAAAGAAGGGAAGGAAGGAAGGAAAGAAGGGATGAAGGAAGGAAGGGAGGAAGAAGGAAAGGAAGGAAGGAAGGAAAAGGAGGAGGAAGGAAGGGAGGAAGAAGGAAGGAAAGGAAGGAAAGAAAGGAGGAAGGAAGGGAGGAAGAAGGAAGGAAAAGGAGGGAGGAAAGGAAGGAAAGAAAGGAGGAAGGAAGGGAGGAAGAAGGAAGGAAAGGAGGGAGGAAAGAAGGGAAGGAAGAAAGGAAAGAAGGGATGAAGGAAGGAAGGGAGGAAGAAGGAAGGAAGGAAGAAGGAAGGAAAGGAGGAAGAAGGAAGGAAAGGAGGGGGTGAGGAAGGAAAGGAGGAAGGAAAGGAGGGAGGAAGAAAGGGATCAAAGGAAAGAAGGAAGGGCAGAGGAAAGAAGGAAGGAGGGAGACAGGAAAAGAGGAAGGGAGCAAGTAAGGAAAGAAAGACAGACAGAGGAAAGAGGGATGGGAGGAAGGAAAGGAAGGAAGGAAGGAAGGAAAGAAAGAGAGAAGGAGGGAGGGAGTAAGGACAGACGGAAGGAAGGAAGGAAGGGAGGAAAGAAGGAACAGTCAAAACAGACGGGGAGGACGACAGGAAGGTTAAAGGATGGAGCAGCTACTTTTCATAGATGTTATGTGAGGTTTTTATTTTTTTTATGGTAATGAGGGAAAAGGAAATAAATAGTTTCTGAGCTGAAGTGGAAAGTTGCTGCTGAGATCACAAATGAGAGAAACATCTGCAGATTTCTTATGATTATAAAATCAAAAATTAACTTCTTTTTTTAGGATGAAAAGGGGGTAAAAGTGCAATTGAACCCAAAGTCATATGTTTTAACCCTCCTGTTGTGTTCGAGTCAAGGAAGGAAGGAAGGAGAGAGAAAGGAAGGAACGACAGAAGGAAGAAAGGGGGATGGAGGACAGAAGGAAGGAAGGGAGGAAAGTAAATAAGGAAGGATGGAGGAAAGAAGTAAGGAAGGAAGGAAGGTAGGAGGGAGGGAGGAAAGAAGGAAAGAAGGAAGGAAGGACAGAGGAAAGAAGTAAGGAAGGAAAGAAGGTAGGATGGAGGAAGGACAAAAGAAGGAAGAAAGGGAGATGGAGGAAGGGAAGAAAGAAAAGAAGGAAAGAAAGAGAGAAGGAGAGAGGAAGCACAGATGGAAGGAAGGAAGGAAGGAAAGAGGGAAGGAAGGAAGGAAAGAAGGAACAGTCAAAACAGATGGGTCAATTTGACCCGGGAGCACGGCAGGAAGGTTAATGAGTGAGAGCTGTTGTTTAGACCTTCACGGAAGTAATTAAATCAATCACGAGATGCGATGCTTCGGGATCTGGCTGACTCAGCTCCACAGATGGCAGTGACGGATCAATCATACTGTATTCTTACTGTGCGGTAATTCATCAAAAAAAAAAAGACAAAGAAAAAAAAACAAAAACGGAATAAAAAACCTTCAGAGTGTTTTTCCAGTCGGAGACAAAACAGATCAATCAGAGACGATCCGGTGGAGATGTGTGAGGAAAGACTCATCACACAAACACAGAGCTGGTGATAATGTGAGGGAAATTACACAGACTGCTAATATCTTTATTACACATGGTTGAATTGTGACTGTGAGTGTAATCATTATTCATTTTCACTCTGTGTTTGATCACTCTGAATCTAATCATGTGATATTTAACCAGGCGGGGAGTTCTGGTCCTCTGAAATGAGGCCAAAGTAAAAGTAACTTAGAGCTGCATTCTATCAAAAGGCCACCAGGGGGCCACCGTCTCTATACAAGTCAATGGAGAATTCACCAACTTCTCACTTGATTTCTAACCTCAGTAAACGTTTTCAAAATGTGTTTATGGTCTCAATCGCTAGTTTAAAGCCTTCTTCAATGCAGTATGATGTTCATTTGGGACATTTTGGCCTCCCTGATTTTATATTTGACGATAAAGCAGGGTATGCATTAGGGCGTGGCTACGTCCTGATTGACAGGTTGATTGACCAATGTCCTCGGTATTTGGTATGTGTAGTGTATAATTTGTGATATTAATGTTGAATATTATTATTAACATGGATGTAATTATTGTAATGTTGCAAGCTGTATAAATAAATAAAAAAGTTGATTGCCAGCAGATAAAAGAGTAAACGTAAAAAAAGGATTCAATAAAACATTTTCATCAAAGTGGTGGTGACATTAAAACTGCAACGCTTGCGGTAATTGGCGAAAATTGACATACAGCATTGAGTTTAAAAAGGGCCAAGACTAAAATGTTTTGTCCCAGAAGAGGCGAGACTGCTACAGTACCTTAGAAGAGAACAAAACCAGATAAGGAGCCTTGAGTTCCAAGGTATAAAAGGTGAGATCTGTTTAAGCATAATAGGAACTCGTTTTATTTTGTGTACCAAGTTCTGAGCATTACTATGAAGTTTAGAGACTCTGTGATTTAGACTGACTCATAATTGGTCTGGACACCATAAATTCCCAATCAGTCAATAATAAATGTTTGATGAATCCTTAATGAAGCTGTCAGAGAATAAAAAGAGTGTAATCTATTTATTTATGGGAAAAAAAGACATTCACAATCACTATTTTATGGTCCAGAATATGAAGAATACAACAACATGTTTCAATGGGGTTTTTTTTTTTTAATGTAATCAGCCACACACACACACACACACACACACACACACACACACACACACACACACACACACACACACACACACACACACACACACACACACACACACACACACACACACACACACACACACACACAATGGATCAAAGTGTAATCTGAACACTATGTAAGGGTTCATTGAATAATTGATTTGAGAGACATTTAGTTTGGCTTGTGGGTTAGATGCTACTCTGAGACCATTTATTGTTTCATGTGTGAGATCATTAAGTCATTTCTGGAAAATATAGACACAAAATATAGACTCTGTGTGTGCCATCATCTACTTTTGTTGTTGTGTACTGCATGAAACTAAACATATGTTGGGGGTCTTGCTTGCAGCTGCAACACCCAGTCATCAACACCAGTCAGGGACATTTTGTTATATATTAACCCTTTCTCCCACTTCCTATGTGTGAGATGTCTAATAAAAAAAAGAAACACATATGTTGACTCAATATTTAAATATTTGGTCTCTCTGTACATATGCAAACCCTCCAGTCCGGAGAAAACACCATATAATATTCTTCTATTATATTTTAATTGAAGGACCAGCAGAGCTCTATTGGCAGCTCTGATCCTCATGTAAACTTAATGCCACAGTCTGTCTGCTGTGGTCTGCAACATTAAAGCAGAGGCTCCATTTCCATTTAAGATTGAAAGGTTCAAACTTCAATTATACTTTGAATCATTTATAGAAGAGAAGAGAGAGGAGACAGGAAGCACACTGTTCACTCAGCGCACTTTGTAGCAGCAATGACACCCCATTTTTACTTCAAGGTACTCTCCGAATCAAATATTAGCAGCCTCACCTCTCACTCTTTTCAGCCTTCTCCTGTCCTTAGTGTGTTATTGCTTTTAACTATTATCAAAAAAGGAGAAATTCTCAAGGTTTCAAATCACATTAAAGGTTGAGAACGAGTCCGGTGTGTTCACTGAGTTCACTCACTAATGATTTTCTGACAGGAGCGGTGGCGGTGGCGGTGGCGGTGGCGGTGGCGGTGGCTCTCCATAGTTTGAAGAAGCTTAACCCTGGAGTTTAATCACGGTTAAGCTGGACTTTAAATGTCAGCTGTAGGTGAAGAGGTTCTGAATGAAAGAGTGTAACTATACTTTCACTCAATGACACTGAACACTGCACACAGTCTTTTTCTGACAGCCTCTTTTCAGTAAACCGTGTGTTTTTTTTTAAAATGCAGCACTTATAAACAGCTTAATCAGTGCTAGAGTACATGTGAACAGGAGCTTATAACATTTCCAGGAAAGCAGTCGGGATTACAGCACCTCATGTGGAGGTACAAGTCACTGAAACTGGTAATGACTCTCTGGTTTCTCATTTCAGCTCGATGTGGTAACTCTGAACCTGTTACCGTGGTAGCGTGGAGGCTGTTGACTTTTTGGCTTTTTGGCTGTTGACGTCAATGGTGACACACAACAAAGAGGGTAAAAAAAAAAAGAGAGAGGAAAAACTACCAAACAAGCTGTAAAAGTAGAGGAACAATATGCCAAGTACACTGAAAACACTCCAGGAAGTCTATTTTTTTATATTTGCTGTGGAGTTTAAATAGAAAGGGGTCAGATGAGATAAATTATGTTGTTATATTCTAGACAAAAGTGAAATAATATCATTAGTTGGCACACCGTTTACCTTTTAAATATTTTAGGATACATTTTATTTTTTAATATCAATCAGAAAATGGTTTTTAAAACATGGCCATGATAATTTCCCAGAGCCTAGTAGCTTGTTTTGTCCGAGCAACAGCACAAAGCAGAGAGATGTCCAATTTATAACTGTATAAAAAAAGTCAAAAGCATCCAAATCCACACATTTTAACAACTGGAAAAGAATCTCCTTTTTTATATTTGTCAAATGATTATCAAATAAAATGATTGTTTTGCTCTCTAAACCTTTAAATCTACATCTCTCTATGCGTTTGGATAAGAATGAAAGATTCTCTTCATGTGTTTTCTTAGTTTCCAAATTAAAATAAACAGTTCCACAACTCGTCTACAATCCATAGTCTCTCTTTTCTAATCTCATCATTCCCTCCATACTCATAATAATAAGAAGCCAACAGGGCAGAGAGACACAAGATGGAGTCAAAATGGAGTCACAGCCTCCATCCTCCAGGCCTCAATACCTCCTCCCCCTCCTCCTCTACCTCATCATCCCCCTCATCTTCCTCCTCCTCATCCTCTTCCTCCTCATCCTCCTCCACCTCATCCTCCTCCTCCTCCACTTCCTCCTCATCCCCCTTCACTTCATCCTCCTCATCCTCCTCCTCCACCTCATCCTCATCCATCTCATTCTCCTCCGCCTCATCCTCCACCTCATCCTCCTCCTCCTCCACCTCATCCTCTCATCCTCATCCTCCTCTTCCACCTCATCCTCCACCTCATCCTCCACCTCATCCTCCTTCTCCTTCTCCTCCTCCTCATCATCCTCCTTCCACCTCCTCCACCTCATCCTCCTCATCCTCCACCTCATCTTCGTCCACCTCATCTTCGTCCACCTCATCCTCCTCATCCTCCACCTCATCTTCGTCCACCTCATCTTCGTCCACCTCATCCTCATCCACCTCATCCTCATCTTTCTCCTCCTTCTCATCCTCTTCTTCATCCTCCTCCTCATCCTCCTCATCCACCTCATCCTCCACCTCATCCTCCTCTTCCACCTCATCCTCACCCTCCTCCTCCACCTCATTCTCCTCCTCTTCCTCCACCTCATTCTCCTCCTCATCCTCCTCCACCTCATCATCCTCATCCTCATCATCCTCCTCCTCCTCCTCCACCTCATCCCCTCATCCTCATCCTCCTCTTCCACCTCATCCTCCACCTCATCCTCATCCTCCTCTCCTCCTCCTCCTTCTCCTCCTCCTCATCATCCTCCTTCCACCTCCTCCACCTCATCCACCTCATCCCCCTCATCCTCATCCTCCTCCTCCTCCTCCTCTCCTCCATCCACTCGCCAGACAGAAATACACAAGTCGGGGAAGACAGTAATTTACTTCCATTATCCCTTCACTTAGCAACAGAGGTGTGTCACAGTGTGTTTGGGGCCAGGCTGCCTACTCAGACCTCATTTGTAAAGACTGACACCCTGATGATGACTTCTGGTTGTGTAATTTACAGCTGACAGGGCCTCCCCCCCCAACCCCCACCCCACCCCCACCCCCATCCACCCCATGGTCTCGAGCTATGAAAAGATTGGAGCTTGACTCAGACATCGACATATGCTGCCCTGCTGACAACTCTAATAGTGCATCAGCCACTCCTGCATGGTTTATACTGAGGCCTTGGGAGCAAGAGCCACATTTGTCCCGAAGACGTCCATGTTAAATGTCTCACTGAGCTGCACTGACTCTGAATAATTCTGTGCAGAGGCAGTGAAGAAGGCAATACATGCAGAATAAGATTAACTTTTTTTTTTTTACTTTTTGTTTTAATAAAAAGTAAGACCATGGCTTTATTGTGTTCTTCATGCAGCCACAAAAAAGGTTCAATTTGGTTTTTATTCTGCAAATGACCAGTACCGGTTTCTGTGGAAACGGAGCTCGGGTCCTGCAGATAAAATATAAAAAACGAAATGAAAAATTGATAAGATGAGAAATGATAAGGCTTAAATTATTACAGCGAGATCTCACTGGCTATTTCCATTCGCCCACTAGTATATATGTTACTGTCTGCGGTGACTTGAACTCATTTTCTGTCTACTGTCACACCTGAAAACACAAATAAACACACTGTCAAGAGTGCTTTTTGTTATCATTAATCACCAGTTTGTGGGAAGCCCTTACCTGAAATGATTATAATTCAACATTTTGATCCATAATTATACTACTGTCACCGTCACTGTCTTTTAGGTCAGTGCAGACTATACTGGCAAATTATAATTTCCCTTTGCAAGGTTGTATTTATATGAAAAAAGCATATTTCCTGATCCAGCTCAACTGACAAATAATTGGACCTGTGTTTGCAGAGTAACAATGAAACTAAAGATATAAGATATAATATCATAATCACAAATTGCTGAAGATAAAAATGGTACCACAGTTCAGGAGAGTCTGTGATATTTGATCATTTATAGGACAACCATCTATTATGCATCACACTGGCAGGGTGTGGGATTTAATCTAACTACTATTAACTAACTTTAAAGTATATTTATTTATTGTATTACTTGCATAACAGTTTTTAAAAGTGCATCAGCCTTATCCATTAATTAAGCTGAAAAACAGGACGCTTCCAGTCTAAAAGGATACTACCCATCTGAAATAATGTGTTGCAGTACTTTTGAACATATTACAGATTGCAACATATTACAATCCATTATATATTAATGACAGTATTATTTCTCCCATTGCTAGATTCCTGTGATGGTTGATTTTGATGTGAAAATGTCGCTCAATGCCCTGAAGACCCTCTTTGATGCCGCTTTATTACAAATTACATTTGTCACGTTGTCTAGTTCATTTTCTCCTTTGGGGTGTACATCAGTGCCGACAGATTGGTATGAAAATGAAACATAATTTCTTTCCTCTGCATCACAGATTTTTAGACCTAATAACTAGAGCCCCAATTTATGTAGTTACAATATAATCCGGTTGATAAAAATACATGATGGATGGAAAATTGGATTTATAATGGTAATAATACGCATGCTAACAAAAAGAAAAAAAGAGAGGTCTCAGCTGAAATAAATGGAAAGATAAACACATCTAATGACGTCTAATCAAACACATCTAATCAAAATGTGTCAGATAACAAAGGAAGAAAGACCAGCCATCAGTTTAGAAACTCTGATATTGCTTTTCATAATGTAAAAGTGAAAAAAAAAAGAGAAACCCTGACAGCCTCTTGCTAAAAGTGGAACCGAGACAATGAGCCAATTAAAAAGGTGCAGCACTTGTGTTTCACTGTGGTGGTCCCCTGGTAGAAAACCTGCTGTTTCCTCCCCTCTTATCAGACCCTCATGAAATTGAAGGAGCTTCAAGCGACTGAAATGACTCCTTAAAACTCTAATTAGGCTGCAACATCTCTCTGCCTTTCTTTCTTTAAAACTCTTCCCTAGAGCAGAGTGGCACCCAAGGACAATTTTCATTTTCGCAACTAGTCCTCCTCTCACTTTCATAACAGTTTGACATTTCGCTATACCCGGTTTCCTTCCATCTTTCAGCTCTTTTACAATGCTAATCCAATATCTTTTTATTATCTTTCCTCGGAGACGAGCGTTGTACACAATGAATGATGGTGGTCTTAACGCCGTGCGCTCCAAAGCTCGTCTGCTACACTGTCAGTTCGTGTTGGTTGAGGCGTCGTTTTTGTCTCTATTTCAATTTGGCACACGAGTCAGCACTTGGCACTCATGTCGACCTGAACTGACAGCTCTGTGCAGCGAGTAAATGAAACAGAAGCACCCAAAAAGCATCATAAATGATACTGACTAATAAAATAAAACATGTTTAACGCAGTTTGTAGTGTAAAAAGTAGTATTTAGTACTTTATTTGGTACTTTAAAGCTGTAAAAAAAAGATGAAATTAAAGTTTTTAACTGCCACCCGCCCTCGCTGCTGTTTAATTATCAGCTGATCAGTTTCACGAGCCGCCGGTACGTCATTTAACCGGTTTGTCCGTCCTTGTGACTACATAACAATCAGCCTATACCGGTATGGCCAAATGAAGCGCTGCCAATCTTTTTTAGGTAGCATTTTAGGTATGTTTATAGTCTTTATTTTTTACAACGCTGCACCAAAGAATCACACTGAACGTTACTTTTAGCTTCTTTAGTGAGAGTATGATTTGACTCGTACATAAGTACACAAGCACATGAGTTTCAGACTATTCTTAAATTATGCTTATCATCAGTGGTGTGCACAAGGGGGGGGGGGGGGGGGGCGCGCAGGGGGGAGGCAAAAAGCGTGCTAAGGTGCCCTCTTGGGAGCCAAAAAGCGTGCTAAAGTGTTCTCTTGGGAGCCAAAAACACATGCAAAGCTGCCCTCCTGGTTGGCAAAACACACTAAACTGCACCCCTCTTGGGAGCCAAAATCATGCACTAAAGTTACTTTTTTTTTTTACTTAAGGAAGAAAGTAAAAAAGCCAACGCTACTTCTACTTCTTCCTCGTAATGACATCAGGAAGTTATCACATGCTTTAAAGCTGTTATTGCTAAGGTTGATACAGGTTTTTCTTTTGTGTGTGATGTCGAGTTTCTATTTTGAGTCGAGAATAAGAACAAGAAGTGAAATCCTTACTACTGTTTTTTTTACGTAGCTTCCTGCCGTAGACGACATCTTCATCTCCCGCTGCCTGCAGAAGACTCACAACATCTTAAAAGATTCATTCCACCTAACCAATCACCTGTGAACTGTTACCCTCCAGGAAAAGCTACAGTTTTTATCCCAAAGCCATTACCATAATGAA
>JAJDFG010001283.1:0-12500 GCA_021039105.1 Scomber colias
TAAAAGTAGAGACTCTGAATATTAATATAGAGCTGGAGATGTTCTTCTTTAATCTTGTAGATACTTGTTTCTATTCAGATTATGACCATGAAACCTCACAAACAGGTTTCTGCTTCTCACAAAGACAGAACAAAGAATTTAAGTATTATAAATTAAATTTCCTGCAAGGGGGGGGGGGGGGCAAGGGACCCACCTCTGTCACTCACACACACACACACACACACACACACACACACACACACACACACACACACACACACACACACACACACACCTCTGCCACCCTGTCACAGTAATAATAAAGCTGTGTTTCTGTTGGTAGCGGTTTCTCCTTGTTGCCTGGCAACTGATGATGATTGCGGCTGTGAAGTGTCCTTCTGAGGGCCATTATGAGACACACACACACACACACACACACACACACACACACACACACACACACACACACACACGCTGAATGAAACAGAGGGGAACAGATGTGTGTGTGTGTGTTTTTCTCTTTCATTGTTCTCTCTTTCATCTCCTCTTTTTTTTCCATCCATTCATGTATCTGTATTAATGTCTCTCTTCATCTTATCTCTCCCTCGCTTCCCTCGCTTCCCTCTCGTCTTTCAAGTTTTCCTTTTCTCCTGATAAGCTAAACATATATGTATATTAAATGTATGCATGTTAAATTAATAACCTTGCATGCACACATCACAGACGGATGTTTATTGAGCAGCTAAGATTATAAATTCATCAAACAGCAAATCAACAGATAAGTGATTCATCATTTTAAGACATTTTTTTAAAAGTAAAATATCCGAATTGTCTGACTCCAGTTTTGGATGTAATTGACCTTTTTCACAATTTTATAGACCAAACGACTAATCGATTGATCGAGACAATAATAAAGTTAATAGATGATGAAAATAATCGTCAGTAACTAGGGCTGTCAGCGTTAACGTGTTAATCGCGATTAGATTAATGCAATCCATAACGCGTTAATTTTTTTTAATCTCATTTTAATGTGTCAAGCCTTTTTGTCCCTTCTCCTCCCCCGTAGACGGCTCCTCTAGCTGTAGCGCTATGCTTTGAAGGGGCCTCCTGCAGTAAACCTACCGCGCTGATGGAAAGTAAGAGAGCTACTGGACTTTTGAACGGCTTGTTTAACTTTAAAACACTTCCAGACGCTTCAGTTGACAAGTCAAAAGTAAAATGCAACCTGTGTCAAACGGAGTTTAACTACCACCGGAGTACGTGGAGTTTGAGTTAGCACCTCCACGCAAAACACCCAGGTGCAGCCAAGCCAGCCTCAGCTCCACCAAAGGACCATTTTGGAGTGTGGGAGTCGCAGCAGAGCCGTGATTGATTCCCAGTTAAGACACTCTGGTAAGAAATGCTTTACATTATGGGCTTAAAACTGCCTTCAAATGGAAAATAACAGGATTTTAAACATGCAATTCAAAACGCCATTAATCACGATTAACTATGGAAATTCTGCGATTAATCTCGATTTATAAAATTAATCGTTTTGACAGCCCTATCAGTAAGATAAAAAACATTTCAAACGATGCGTTCAGGTGCATCTGAAACCTGAGCGTTGTCTTACAGGCAGCATTTCTACATATGTTCAGCTAAAGTTTCTGAACTCTCTTTATTGTTGTCATACAGAATGATGTGAGCAGAAACAGCCACATTAAGTTTATCTGCTATTGTTTAATGCTGGTTTCCATGGCGACGCATGGCAGCTTCCTGCAGGAGGCTTTTCACTTGGGTTCAGTGTGTTTTCAGTGTAAGGTGAGCTACACCTGACTGACCCAGACCTCCATCTGTACGAGGGAACGCAGATATGAAACTGATCCTTTCATTCAACAAGTGGGAGGAATTAAAAAAGGATCGTTCCCAAAATGAATGAAATGTTTTAATATTTAATTTAGAAGCATGAAAGAGTCTCATTTCACACTAAGAACAGAAAACTACTACAATGTCTTATTAGCTAAACCAATCCCCATGAGATAACACACACACACACACACACACACACACACACACACACACACACACACACACACACACACACACACACACACACACTAATCAGTTCATTTGGTGCTATTTGAAGTGTTAAGTGTTGCATGTTGTGAGTGATGTCACACATGTGGAGGTGACCTGCTGTACTTTATATTCTCTATAGAATATACAGCTAATAAGCACTCGGTGTGTGCGCGCGTGTGTGTGTGTGTGTGTGTGTGTGTGTGTGTGTGGCACAGCGTCACTCTCAGGTTCAGGTGTGTCTGTACGGAGCGTTCAGGTGTAAAAAGTCTCACTGTGGGGAAATGAGATGATTTTCACCTGAAATGAGACGATTAGTGAATCTGATATCTGTGTGTGTGTGTGTGTGTGTGTGTGTGTGTGTGTGTGTGTGTGTGTGTGTGTGTGTGTGTGTGTGTGTGTGTGTGTAGGTGAGGAATATGGGAATGTCCACAAACATGTTTTAAGACATTGTGCGACTGATTTTAAAAGAATAAAAGAATAAACTGGGATCTTTGTTTCCACACAGATGAGGAAGAAGTAAACTGTTTTCCATCTTAAACTCACTTCCTGTCTCATTTACATCACAACCATCGATGACATCACATCCTGTCCCATTCCCATCCTGAATTACATCACAACCATCGATGACATCATATCCTGTCCCATTTCCTTCCTGAATTACATCACAACCATCGATGACATCATATCCTGTCCCATTCCCATCCTGAATTACATCACAACCATCGATGACATCACATCCTGTCCCATTCCCATCCTGAATTACATCACAACCATCAATGGACATCATATCCTGTCCCATTTCATTCCTGAATTACATCACAACCATCGATGACATCACATCCTGTCCCAGTCTCATCCTGTTTTACATCACAACCATCGATGACATCACATCCTGTCCCATTCCCATCCTGAATTACATCACAACCATCGATGACATCATATCCTGTCCCATTTCCTTCCTGAATTACATCACAACCATCGATGACATCATATCCTGTCCCATTCCCATCCTGAATTACATCACAACCATCGATGACATCACATCCTGTCCCATTCCCATCCTGAATTACATCACAACCATCATTGACATCATATCCTGTCCCATTTCATTCCTGAATTACATCACAACCATCGAGACATCACATCCTGTCCCAGTCTCATCCTGTTTTACATCACAACCATCGATGACATCACATCCTGTCCCCATTCCATCCTGAATTACATCACAACCATCCCCCCCGATGACCATCACATCCTGTCCCATTCCCATCCTGAATTACATCACAACCATCGATGACATCACAATCCTGTCCCAATTTCCTTCCTGAATTACATCACAACCATCGATGACATCACATCCTGGTCCCAGTCTCATCCAGATTTCACTCCAGCACAGTTCTCGTTCTCCTAATCCTGTCCTGATCCCATCACAATCCGACCCTGATCTCCTCCCACTGTGCTCCTGATCCTGATTATTAAATGTATTCTGATCATTCCCTAATCCCATCCCATCCCATCCCATCCCTGTCCTGATCCCATCCCATCCCATCCCTGATCCCGTCCCAACCAAGTTCCCAGTCTGATCCCAGTCCCACTTTGATCTCGTCCCAATCAACCCAGGACTCTGTCCCCTTCCTGTAGTGATCCTGTTATAAACCAGATCCTGATTATGTGTCTGGATTCACTCTGATCTCATCATGAAGACATCACAAGCTTGTCCTCATCCAGTCCCGATCACTTCCCAATCACTTCCCGATCACTTCCCAATCACTTCCCAATCACTTCCCAATCACTTCCCGATCACTTGCCGATCACTTCCGATCCCTTCCCAATCACTTCCCTATCACTTCCCGATCACTACCCAATCACTTCCCAATCACTTCCCGATCACTTCCCAATCACTTCCAATCACTTCCCTATCACTTCCCTATCACTACCCAATCACTTCCCGATCACTTCCCGATCACTTCCCAATCACTTCCCGATCACTTCCCGATCACTTCCCGATCACTTCCCGATCCCACCTCCCATCCACCTCTGATCAATCAATTAGTACATCAGAAAAGCAATTATTTCTTCTTTCCTCCGTCCTTCCTTCCTTCCTTCCTTCCTTTCCTTCCTCCTTTTCTTTCCTCCCTTCCTTCCTTCCTCCCTTCCTCCTTTCCTTCCTCCCTTCCCTCCTTCCTCTGTCCTTCTTTTCTTCCTTCCTTCCTTCCTTCTTTCCTCCGTCCCTTCCTCCTTCTTTCCTGTCATTCCTTCCTTCCTTCCTTCCTCCCTCATTTCCTTCCTTCCCTCCCTTCCTTCCTCTTCCTTCCCTTTCTTGGTCCCTCCCTTCCTTCATTCTCCCTCCCTTCCTTCTTTCATCCGTCCTTCTTCTTCCATCCCCTCCTTCCTTCCTTCCTTCCTTCCTTCCTTCCTTCTTCCTCCCTTCCTCGTGAAACACTCTGAATCAATGAAGATGATTTTTTTTTGGCATATGCAAGAAAAAGATGGTGATTTTTGGATATTTGTAAAAGCGTGCTCCATTAAAACTCACATTCATACCAACTAGCAACACTAACAAGCTCACATTCCTTCCTTCCTCCCTCCCTCTTCTCTTTCTTTCCTTCCCTCCCCTTCCTTCTTTCCTCTGTCCTTCTTTCTTCCGTCCTTCCTTCCTTCTTTCCTCCCTCCCTCCCTCCTACCTTCCTTCCTTCCTTCCTTCTGTTCCTGTCATTCCTCCCTTCCTTCCTCCCTCGTTTCCTTCCTTCTTCCCTTCCATCCTTCCTTGGTCCCTCCCTTCCTTCATTCTTCCTCCCTTCCTTCTTTCCTCCGTCCTTTCTCTTCCCTCCCCTCCTTTCTCCTTCCTCCCTTTCTTCTTTCCTCCGTCCTTCTTCTTCCCTCCCCTCCTTCCTTCCTTGGTCCCTCCCTTCCTTCCTTGGTCCCTCCCTTTCTTCATTCTTCCTCCCTTCATTCTTTCCTCCCTCCTACCTTCCTTCCTTCCTCTCTCATTTCCTTCCTTCCTTCCTTACTTCCTTCCCCCTCCTTTCCTTCCTTCTTCCCCCCTTCCATCCTTCCTTTGTCCCTCCCCTCCTTCATTCTTCCTCCCTTCCTTCCTTCCTCCCTCATTTCCTTCCTTCCTTCCCCCCTTCCTTCCTCCCTTCCTTCCTTCCTGCTTCTTCCCTTCCTCGTGAAACACTCTGAATCATTGAGGAGATTTTTGGATATTTGTAAAAGCGTGGCTCCATTAAAAACTCACATTCATACCAACAGCAACACTACCAAGCTCACATTCCTTCCTTCCTTCCTCCCTTCCTTCTTTCCTTCATCACATTCATACCAACAGCAACACTACCAAGCTCACATTCATACAGTGTTTGCTGGTCTATGTGAGAACCAACAGCTTCCACATTCATAAAGACCGTGACACTGTGAGCGCTTGGCAACGGCTTTCACGGCTCAAACTCGGTTCATAAAGCAAAAAAAAAATAAATAAATAAAAATTAAAAAGCAGAGAAGAAGAAGATAAACTCCTGCAGAGCGAACAAAGACAGAATTTCATCTTCCTTCCAAGAAGAAGAAGAAGAAGAAGAAGTGAGAGTGAGTCACAGCGCTGACTAAACGCTCACATACTGTACACTAATACACACAGAGGGAGATAACATGTGTGTGTGTGTGTGTGTGTGTGTGTGTGTGTGTGTGTGTGTGTGTGTGTGTGTGTGTGTGTGTGTGTGTGTGTGTGTGTGTGTGTGTGTTTTCTGTCCTGCACACGTGATGCTTCTGAAGGTTTTATAGCTGAAAATCATCACAAACTGTAATCAGGAGACTTTTCCTCCAAAAGCAAAATGTTTATGCCTCCTGTTGTCCTCAGGTCAAGGAAGGAAGAGAGTAAGGAGGGGAGGGAGGAAGGAAGGAAAGAAAGGAGTAAGGAAGGAGGGAGGGAAAGGAGGAAGGAAGGAAGGAAGGAAGGTTGGAAGGAAAGAAGGAAGGAAGGAAGGAAGGTTGGAAGGAGGGAGGAAGGAAGGAAGGAAGGAAGGGAGGAAGGGAGGAAGGAAATAAATGAGTAAGGAAGGAGGGAGGAAAGGAGGAAGGAAAGGAAGGAAGGAAAGAAGGAAGGAAGGAAGGGAGGGAGGGGAGGAAGGAAGGAAGTAAGGAAGGAAGGAAGGAAGGAAGGTTGGAAGGAGGGAGGAAGGAAAGGAGGAAAGAAAGGAGGAAGCAAGGTAAGGGAGGGAGGAAGGAAGCGAGGAAAAAGGAAGGAAATGAGGGAGGGAGGAAAGAAGGATGGAGGGGAGGAAGAAGGAAGGAAAGGAGGGAGGAAGGAAGGAAAGGATGCAAGGAAGGAAGGAAGGAGAATATATTAGAGGATTATGGAACAAATGTCTAAGTGGTGTAACCATAAAAACTTTGGAAGGAAGGAAAGGAAGGAAGGAAGGAAGGAAAGAAGGAAGGGAAGGAGGGAGGGAGGACAGAATGAATGAATGAAGGAAGGAAGGAAGGAAGGAAGGAAGGGAGGGAGGACAGAATGAATGAATGAAGGAAGGGGAGGGAGGAAGGAAGGAAGGACAGAATGAATGAAGGAAGGAAGGGGAGGGAGGGAGGGAGGAAGGAATAAAGGAAGGCAATTGAAGGAAGGAAGGTAGGAAGAAGGAACAGTCAAAGGAGATGGGTCAACTTGACCTGGGAGGACGACATGAAGGTTAAATGAAGTCATTATTAGTATAAATCCACTTAAACACACTGTAGCTGATACAATATTTAATATCTATCATTCTTTTGTGGTTACACCATTTGACATTTTCAGGAGCATTCAGTCTTACTTTTGGTAAAAAATGGTGCAAATGTCATTTAAATGATATAAAACCAACAAATAATACTAAATGTACATTTTAACAAACCTGATGCTGCTTTTAAATCTAGTTTAACTCATTTATGGAGTCATCATCTTACCAACACTTATTAGTTATTGATCTTTCATCTGTCCTTCCTTCCTTCCTTCCTTATTTCATCTGTCCTTCTTTCCTTCTTTCATCTGTCCTTCCTTCCTTCCTTCCTTCCTTCTTTCATCTGTCCTTCCTTCCTTCCTTCTTTCATCTGTCCTTCCTTCTTTCATCTGTCCATCCTTCCTTCCTTCCTTCCTTCTTTCATCTGTCTGTCCTTCCTTCCTTCCTTCCTTCCTTCCTTCCTTCCCTCTTTCATCTGTCCTTCCTTCCTTCTTTCATCTGTCCTTCCTTCCTTCCCTCTTTCATCTGTCCTTCCTTCCTTCCTTCTTTCATCTGTCTTTCCTTCTTTCATCTGTCCTTCCTTCCTTCCTTCTTTCATCTGTCCTTCCTTCTTTCATCTGTCCTTCCTTCCTTCCTTCATCTGTCCTTCCTTCTTTCATCATTGACTCTCATTTATCACTGAACGTTATCAGGGCCCAGCCGCTAGTTTTTTGTCTTGTCTACTTCCTGTTTTATTTTGGTAAATCTTGTCTAACTTCCTCCCCTCCTGTTTGCCTCGTTATCCAGGGTATATATGTGGTGTGCTCTTTTGCTTCTGTGCTAGACCGTCTGGTCAGTTTCCTGTCAGAGTTCCAGCGTTATCTCAGTTTAGATTATTGGTGTTATTGACCAGTTTTTATCTTTTGGATTCTGAGTTTCTGCCCTGTGATTTTAGACTTCCTGGTTTCTGACTGTTGGGACTGTTATAAACTAGATCCTGATTATGTGTCTGGATTCACTCTGATCTCATCATGAAGACATCACAAGCTCATCCAGTCCCAATCACTTCCCGATCACTTCCCAATCACTTCCCCATCACTTCCCGATCACTTCCCGATCACTTCCCGATCACTTCCCGATCACTTCCGATCCCACCTCCAATCCACCTCTGATCAATCAATTAGTAGATCATCAGAAAAGCAATTATTTCTTCTTTCCTCCGTCCTTCCTTCCTTCCTTCCTGCCGTCCTTCCTTCTTTCCTTCCTCCTTTCTTTCCTCCCTTCTTTCCTTCCTCCCTCCTTCCTTCCTCCCTTCCTCCTTTCCTTCCTCCCTTCCCTCCTTCCTCTGTCCTTCTTTTCTTCCTTTCTTCCTTCCTTCCTTCCTTCTTTCCTCCGTCCCTCCTTCCTTCCTTCCTTCCTTCTTTCCTGTCATTCCTTCCTTCCTTCCTCCCTCATTTCCTTCCTTCCCTCCTGACTGAATTAAACGACTTGAGAACTCCTCATCCCTGTGTCCTGTCTCTGCATTTGAGTCCACTTGGTCTGAGCCTGATAACCGTTAGATTGAAGTTAAAAAAGTGATTATGAGTCTTTTCTATCAGGAGTTATGTTACCTTGTTTTAGAGTCTGGGTCTCAACAAACACCAGAATGACCCACTGCATAACTTTACAAAGTATGAAAACGACAGAAAACTAATTCCAGTGTTTCAATAAGATGCAGATCTCTATTCTCACTTATCTTCACTCACCATTCAAGAGTCAAAGCTGCTGATCTGCATGTGGACGTCAAACTTGAGTTAACTGACTTGCAACATGATTCAAATTCAAAGGATAAATTCACCTCTGTGTGCTTGGACACATCTCATCAGCATCTCTTACCAGGGTAACCCCAGATCTCTTAGCAGGGTAACCCCAGATCTCTTAGCAGGGTACCCCAGATCTCTTAGCAGGGTAACCCCAGATCTCTTAGCAGGGTAACCCCAGATCTCTTAGCAGGGTAACCCCAGATCTCTTAGCAGGGTAACCCCAGATCTCTTAGCAAGGTAACCCCAGATCTCTTAGCAGGGTAACCCCAGATCTCTTAGCAGGGTAACCCCAGATCTCTTAGCAGGGTAACCCCAGATCTCTTAGCAGGGTAACCCCAGGTCTCTTAGCAGGGTAACCCCAGATCGGTTCATCTGTATCTGAGATGAGTCAATAAAACATAACTGTGCTTCATGTTCACACACAACACTTTAACCAGCAGCTGCTCAGGATTTAACTCCTGATACTGATGCTCTTATAAAGGCTGATCTCAGGTTTATTATAGTAAAGTTATTTATTATTATTATGATAGGTTTTTATTAGGGCTGTCATTGTTAACGTGTTAATCGTGATTACATTAATGCAATCCATAACGTTATTTTTTTTATCTCATTTTAATGTGTCAAGCCTTTTTGTCCCTTCTACTCCCCCGTAGACGGCTCCTCTAGCTGTAGCGCTATGCTTTGAAGTGGCCTCCTGCAGTAAACCTACCGCGCTGATGGAAAGTAAGAGAGCTACTGGACTTTTGAACGGCTTGTTTAACTTTAAGACAAGTCAAAAGTAAAATGCAACCTGTGTCAAACGGAAGTTTAACTACCACCGGAGTACGTGGAGTTTGAGTTAGCACCTCCACGCTAAACACCCAGGTGCAGCCAAGCCAGCCTCAGCTCCACCAAAGTGCATGCTGGGAAAAAATAAAAACAGGGATTCTACTTATATGGGCATGAGGCGGAGCCATGGGCGGAGCGGGGAGGTTGCTATGGTTACGAGGGCTTCTTCTATACAGTCTATGGTGGTTTATGCATTTTAAATCAGATTTCCAGTTGTGTCTCTCGTCCTCATCAGTGCTTCAGTATTGTTTTCATCTCTATGTGCTGAAGCTAAAATATAATGAATGATAACGTTTCCAGCTCACAAACTGAAGCTTTTATAATATCTGTCAGTGTTTCTGTTCACAGTATACGAGTCAATAAACGAACGTCCAGCAGGGTCACAAAGGTTAAAGGTTTAAATAACTGGTATTGACTGACTGTGAGAGTTACTATAGACAGCAGCGCCTGTGGCTCTGCACAGTATCCATACATGTTAGTTATTGGATATTTCCTCTCTCTCTCTCTCTCTCTCTCTCTCTCTCTCTCTCTCTCTAACACCCACACACAAGCAAACATCTAATCTAAACAAAGTCTGACATCATATCATCATCAAAAACCTCCTAAAAACATGCACATTGATTGAATTCCTCTCTCCTGACGTCTTATTTTGTGGTATTTATTCTTATCTGTGTTCCTCGTTTCCTGCGCTGCTGTAACGTGTGGAGATCAATAAAGTCTTATCTTATCTTCTATTGTAGGAAATAGATATCAGACTAAAAAGATGACGCCTGTTAAATCAAATATAAATGACTCGGCTTGCTGCATGAGTCAGAATAGTCTTTCTAGCTTGTTTTTCCTGATCAGCTGATCGGCCCCACAGGCTTTACATTGGGATGATAGATTTATTATAAATGCTTTTAAGGCTTGAGGAAAGATTTTTACTCATATAAAACCTTCAAAAATCTTAATACAGGGAGAAATAATTAATCTTTTCGTCTCTTTTAATGATGGAGGTCTGTGGAAGGATTTGTGTTGTAATACCAGGAGTGGCCACTAGTTGAAATCGGCAGTATTTCAGCTCAAATCACAAATCATTCATAAATATTTCATCATAAATAAACATGATTAATCATTAATGAAGCTTTCAGAGAGCAGAGAGAGTTTCTTTTCTAGTTTTTTATAAGAAAAAAAGATTTAAAAAACATTATATTGTGATCTAAACCAAACTATTCCAATGAATTATATTAAATGTAATGTTGTAATGTTGAATTTTTGGATAAATATGAGTTAACGCATTACAATTATATGTTTTTATAAAAGTTGAAATATTTCCTTTTTTTGTATATTCTGGTCATATTAGAGTCATCTAATATGAAAAAAGTCATCAAATCTCAGGAAATGGTGGGGGTCAATAATTAGACTCTGAACAGTATGTAAGGGTTAATCTCACTTTTTAAGGTCCGGATGTTTCCCCCTAAAACATAATCATACCTGAACCGAGGTGTTGTAATATCATAAAACATATATATTTAAATTTTGTTTATTATTTGTAAAAGTTGCTGAATAATGTTTGGAAGTCTTTAAATTGCACTAAAGAGAAGTTACAAACATATTGTTTAAGTTGAATTTGCAGGTTTTATGTTTCTGTTGCAATACCGCGAGTCACCACTAGGAGAAAAAACACCATATTGGCTATTTTAGTTATCCTCTTTGTTTCTTTTAATCTTGACCCTGAACAGTATGTAAGGGTTAATCTTCACCACGTGGTTATTGCTGTAACCATGGCAACTAAATGTCCCCTATAACTTTTAAGGAAGTACAACTTGAACCCAAACCTGGATATAGCCTTTAAACCTTATTAGAACTGAAATACGGTGCTAAAACATATACTTTAATATATTTTTTAAAGAGACTGAATTTTAAAGTTGGTGTAAAATGTTAAGTGAAGTTTTTATGTTGAATTTTAAGGATTTGTCTCAGTTTTATGGTTAAATAATGACTGATTGCACCTTTAATGCAGCAATATGTATCACTATAAGCTTCACCTGAGCTCTTTTAAATACTGCTGTTTACTTTAACTTCAAAAAAAAAGACTTTATAACTTCTTTTCTAGGAGTTTTTTGTATTTATTTTGGGCACTTTGAATCCTCTGTGGTTACCTTCTGGTCCACGATGGAGCACGCGACCTCGCGCACCTGGCTGAGGCTGAGCTCTGCAGCGTCCAGCAGCACCGGCTCCCGGCTCAGTCCGATCTGGATGTGGAAGGAGATCACATCACCTCCTCCTCCTCCTCCTCCTCCTCCTCCCCCACCTCCTCCACCTCCTCCTCCTCCTCCTCCCCCGGTGCCGGTGTTGGTGTTGTTTGTCCCCCCTGAGAACGGGAGCGGGCTGGGCGCACGGATCAGCGGAGGAGCACTCATATGCGCCTTTTCCCCGGTGGTTTCCACACTTGCCAAGAAACAATTAGGAGATCACGGCGATGGTGAAGCCTAAATGAGCACACGGGTGATTGGATAGGGGAGTTCAGAGGAGTCCGGGAGGGATTCACACCGTGGAGAGGTGCAGGGTGAGGTGCAGGATGAGGTGCAGGATGCTCGGTACGAACCACTAAACTCAACCAAAAAGCGTCAAAAAAAAAAAAGCGCACGAGACAAGAAGTGTTTCCCACAGAAATGGCGACACTACAACAAAAACTGAGAGAGAGGAGAGAGGAGACACAGAGGAGGGTTTGTGTGGAGACGAAGGAATTAAAAGAGCCATTAAAAGACTACATGACTGGACCAGAGAGCAGCGTGGAAACCGGTGATGTGGGTGACAGAGCCATGGACGTCAACAGTGGCTGGAGAGGAGGAGGAGGAGGAGGAAGAGGAGGAGGGGGGGGGGGAGAGGAGAGGAGAGAGGGAAACCTCCAGGACTGATGGGATGATGGATGGATGATGGAGAGAATGCTCACAAACTGAGGCTGAGCTGATTTCATTTACTTAACTTTACATTTATGAGTTTAAACTGACTTTTACTTGTTTTCTTTTTTTGCCATTTGACCAAAAATAGTTCCAATAAAGACACATTTAGGCTAATTTTTTGTATTATTTTCTTTAATTTCACTAAAAAAAATATAAAAATCTCACTTTAAATAAACTCCTATATTCCTCATTAAAAGCAGCAACACTCA
>JAJDFG010001283.1:17500-30000 GCA_021039105.1 Scomber colias
GTCCATATAGCCTACGGTAAATAACAAACCATATACGGTCCGTTTACGTCATTTCCTGACCTGCGCGTCCATCTCAGAGTACACGTGACTAGATGTTTACGACCGTTAGCCTCTTCTGCTTCTGACGACACCACACACAAGCCAATCGGTGCTTAGGATGAGGCAGCACGTGCAGAGACATTGCTGCTACTCCCACTGGCGTTACAATGTAATGTTCGCTTCCTGTTTTCAAAATAAAAGCACCAACTCTATCGTTATGGTTTTCTTAATAATAAAAGGCAACGGGTGTTTTATTTTGTGAAAATGACCGGAAGTGCGTCACTCGCTACGGCTAACTTGAGTGGCTCCGAATTCGCAGGAACAAAACTTTAAGCAGATGTTATTTGGACAAATTAGCGTCACATTGTGGATCTAAAGGGCTACTTTACTTTCTCACGTAAAAAGGTTAGACATGTGGATAAAGTGGTATATTTACAGAGTTAGAGCTAAAATAAAATCCGGCACCGGACCTGGCAACCCGACTGCTGGAATTACTTTTTGGTTGTTGCGACTACGATCTCGAGACATTAGATGGCGTTGTTCTGCTCATTCTACATATTCTACCTTTTAAATATCCATACATACAGTGATAACATCTGAAAAAGAAAAAAACAGATTCAATCCTTCCTCTCTCATGTGCACCTTTCTCTCTGATAAACCAAATATATGACAGATTAAATAAGAGGAAGTGTTTTTGTCCTGAATCAGATTATATCCTCTTTACGTGAAGCAATAATCCCATCAGCAGATCTGCTACCTCTGTGTGTGTGTGTGTGTGTGTGTGTGTGTGTGTGTGTGTGTGTGTGTGTGTGTGTGTGAGATCCAATCATCTAAAATACAAAACCACATATCCAAAGCTCTACATTCTGCAGCTACCAGACAGATCCGCCGCCTTGTTTTGCTGCTGGTGATTCACTGTGCCAAAGGTTCAGCTCCCCCGTGGATCCACCCAGGCTGAAAATGTACAGTGTAGTAACCGTCCTTATTTATAGAGCCGTGAGTTAAAACCGTACCATGGGTGACTCAGAGCACATGAAGCTTTGGCAGAGAACTTCACGACGTGAGAACTTTATTTATCAGAAGGGAGAGAGAGGGAGGGAGAGGGAGAGAGAGAGAGAGAGAGAGAGAGAGAGAGAGGGACATTTTCCTGGCATGCAACATGTCGGGGATGTACAAATTATAACCATTTTGAAGCAAAAGTAATTAGTCTGATATACTGAATGTCGCTATTTGCATCATACTTTCTCATATTCCTGCACAGGTCCTGTTTTGTAAACCTACTGTACCTAACAAAAAGTGCAGTTTGAGGCCATGACAACATAAAACATGGATTTATTTCCTCATTGAGCCTAAATGTGATGTTTTACAGCCTCTACAGACTCATTCACACCTCATTGGTTCTAAACTTTTATTATAAACACATTAGAGACTCATTCTGTTCATGTACAAGATGAAAACATGAAAGTCAACTTCATAAATGTCTCCAGCAGGATCTCTGATGTCAGCAGTGGTTTGTGTTATTCTTCCTTTATACACTAAAGCACAACTGTTGTGACCCCCCTGCACTACCACCGCGGACCACCTAGGGGGCGACCATCTCAATACAAGTCAATGGAGAATTCACCAACTTCTCACTTGATTTCTAACCTCAGTAAACGTTTTCAAAATGTGTTTATGGTCTCAATCGCTAGTTTAAAGCCTTCTTCAATGCAGTATGATGTTCATTTGGGACATTTTGGCCTCCCTGATTTTATATGTGACGATAAAGCAGGGTATGCATTAGGGCGTGGCTACGTCCTGATTGACAGGTTGATTGACCAATGTCCTCGAGATCCAGCCCTCGTAACCATAGCAACCTCCCCGCTCCGCCCATGGCCCCGCCTCATGCCCATATAAGTAGAATCCGTGTTTTTATTTTTCCCAGCATGCACCTGAAATTTTCAAGATGGCGCTGCCTAGATTAGAAACTATTGTCTTCCGAGCAGCAGTCCACAAACCAATGGGTGACGTCACGGATGTTACGTCCATTTCTTTTATACAGTCTATGATTGCAACGTAAACAACAACGGCGACCTATTAGTGAAAAGTTTTTTTTTTCTAATCTTATGAAAAATGAAGACACCAAGAGAGTTTTTATATCACATTTATATAGTTGATGACAATGTTAACTAATGAATCCTACAAGTCTTAATAGTCAGAGATCATTTAAACATATAATGGAGACAAATCTGCAGCAGCAAGTAAGATGAACAAATGTCTTTTAGGAGTTTTATTAGACTGATTTATTGTTGTGTAGCAGGAAGTAGTCTGATAACGTTTGTCTGTGTGTGTGTGTGTGTGTGTTTGTGTGTTTGTGTGTGTGTGTGTGTGTGTGTGTGTGTGTGAATGACACCTCTCACTCATTGCTCAGAGGCTCCTGAGCAGCTTCTGTTTTATAATGAACCGTTTTATTTCTCCAACAAGCCGGATTATTACGCTCATAAATCTGTGAAATAACTGTTTCCTGTTGGGGAAGAAAAAAAAAATCATTATAGTCAGACACAAATCAGAAGATTGTTATTAGTGTCTGTGTGTGTGTGTGTGTGTGTGTGTGTGTGTGTGTCGCAGCAGTAAATACAGCTGAAGAGATTACAGGACAGACAATAAATTCAGTGAAGCTGTTGCCATGGAGATCCTAACAACTGTGTGTGTGTGTGTGTGTGTGTGTGTGTGTGTGTGTGTGTGTGTGTGTCTGTGTGTGTGTGTGCGTGTGTGTGTGTGTGTGTGTGTGTGTGTGTGTGTGTGTGTGTCATATTGTATTAGTGCAGATGATTATTATCCTGTCAGAGCTGGCCTTTATTCAAACCTCTGTCTCTGTAACTCTCCTCCTCCGATGACAATCACGCACGTCATTGGATCGTTAGGGTCAGGTGATCATCCAGCCGGAGCCGCAGCCAATCAGCTGACTGATCAGACGAGCAGGTCAGGTAGATGTTGGGTATTGATATTAATGTCAAGTTGTTGCTGAATTGTCCCGACCGATAGTTTGACTCATATCATTTTAACTTTTAACGGTAAGATCTGTGTAGAGCAGGGGCGTCAAACATCTGGCCCGTGGGCCCTTTTCACAAGGAAAGGAGGGAGGGAGGAAGGAAGGACGAAGGAAGGAAAGGGGGGAGGGAGAAAGGAAAAGAGGAAAGATGGAAGGAGAAGGGGGAGGAAAGAAGGACGAAGGAAGGAAAGGGGGGAGGAAGGAAGGAAGAAGGAAGGAAAGGAGGAAGGAAGGAAGGGAGGGTGGAAGGAGAGAGGAAAGAAGGAAGGAGGAAGGAAGGAAGGAAAGAGGGAAGGAAGGAAGGATGGACAGGAGGGAGGAAGGAAAGAGGGAAGGAAGGACAGGAAGGAAGGAAGGACGGCGGAAAGAAGGAAGGAAGGAAGGAAGGAAGGAGGGAGAAAGGAAAAGAGGAAAGAAGGAAGGAAGGCGATGGAGGAAGGACAGACAGAAGGAACAGTCTAAACAGACGGGGTGAAATTTAAATATTTATTTAAAATGAGAAATAAAGTCTGGTTTTAGTTATATCAGCATCATCTATAATAAAGTCGACTTCTTGCACAGTTAGACTGTGTGTGTGTGTGTGTGTGTGTGTGTGTGTGTGTGTGTGTGTGTGTGTGTGTGTGTGTGTGTGTGTGTGTGTGTGTGTGTGTGTGTGTGTGTGTGTGTGTGTGTGTGAGAAACATGTGAACTGTGTGTGTGTGACAGTAACAGCTCACAGCAGACACACACTCCTCTCTCTTTGCTTCCATCTGTGCGGGTTTAGAGACGTTGACCGTGCTGCTCCGGTGTGAAGACACGTCGACCAAGGATCACGATGCCGATCAGAAACCACATCAATCAGGATTAAAGTGGATCAGATCAGACGGGTTTAAATCAGAACAAAGATAACTTCACTTCAAAATACTCTCACTATGTTAGCTTTGTGCTGCTATCTGTTATGTTGTTTATAGGGCTGTCAAACGATTAATTGTTTTAATCGAGATTAATCGCAGAATTTCCATAGTTCCATAATCGTGATTAATGGCGTTTTGAATTGCATGTTTAAAATCCTGTTATTTTCCATTTGAAGGCAGTTTTAAGCCCATAATGTAAAGCATTTCTTACCAGAGTGTCTTAACTGGGAATCAATCACGGCTCTGCTGCGACTCCCACACTCCAAAATGGTCCTTTGGTGGAGCTGAGGCTGGCTTGGCTGCACCTGGGTGTTTAGCGTGGAGGTGCTAACTCAAACTCCACGTACTCCGGTGGTAGTTAAACTCCGTTTGACACAGGTTGCATTTTACTTTTGACTTGTCAACTGAAGCGTCTGGAAGTGTTTTAAAGTTAAACAAGCCGTTCAAAAGTCCAGTAGCTCTCTTACTTTCCATCAGCGCGGTAGGTTTACTGCAGGAGGCCACTTCAAAGCATAGCGCTACAGCTAGAGGAGCCGTCTACGGGGGAGTAGAAGGGACAAAAAGGCTTGCAACTCTCTCACTCTATCTCTTTGTCTCTCTCTGTCTCTCTCTCTCTCTCTGTCTCTCTCTCTCTCTCTCTCTCTCTCTCTCTCTCTCTCTCACTCTATCTCTTTGTCTCTCTCTCTCTCTCTCTCTCTGTCTCTCTGTCTCTCTCTCACTCTATCTCTTTGTCTCTCTCTGTCTCTCTCTCTCTCTCTCTCTCTCACTCTATCTCTTTGTCTCTCTCTGTCTCTTTCTCTCTCTCTCTCTCCTCTCTCTCTCTCTCTCTCTCTCTCTGTCTCATTCCCTCTCTCTCTCTTTCTGTCTCTCTCTCTCTCTCTCTTTCTGTCTCTCTCTCCCTCTCTCTCTCTCTCCCTCTCTCTTTCTGTCTCTCTCTCTCTCCCTCTCTCTCTCTCTGTCTCTCCCCCCCTCTCTGTCTCTCTCTCTTTCTCTCTCTCTCTTTCTCTCTCTCTCTCTCTCTCCTCTGCCACATAGATACTCACTAGAGCACCAAATGTAGATTCATCCGCCACTGAAAATAGTCCCCAGACGGCACTACACACTATTTCACTTGTTTTAATTAAATACTTCAGGGATCAGCTGTTTTTGGCTTCTTTTCTTTTTTTTAAACATGAATCTGTACATTTGAGTTGTTTTGTATAGATTTAGCCTCAGACACAGAAAGCAAAAGTCAGGAAGTAAGGAGTAATGTTGGTTCTCTTGTTGACAGTAAGAAAAATATTTATCATTTATCTCTTAGTTTCCTTTCTCTGCTCCAAAATGGCGTCTGTCTGCCTTGAATGATCTGCATCTCTGTAACACCTCAAAACACACACACACACACACACACACACACACACACAAACTCACTCACACACTCAGTTTCTCTAAGTTATTCGCACACCACTGTGGCAAAACGAACACACACACTTCATTCACACTCACTCACTCACTCACACACACACACACACACACACACACACACACACACACACACACACACACACACACACACACACACTGTGACAGATTTGACACCCACCACCCGTCGTTCCCATTTTTGCAGCCCCCTCCTCCCCTCCATGGGTGCTATTCCCGTCACCGTAGGGTGTGCGAGATGCGGCTAAGTGCTAAAAAGCCGCCGCTGTCTCTTCCAGTAAACTTGCTGTGGTTGTTGTATGTTGTTGTGCAAATGTTTTGAGGGGAAGTTTGCCGACGGCGGCGCGTGGCGAGGTACAACAGTAGAGAGAGGGAACCGGTGGGTGGTGGTGAGGGTGGGGTGGGGGGGCTGGGCCGCCGCAGGAAGCCCAAAACGTGTCAGTCTGCAGGTCACAGGTCACGCCTCCCGCATCTTACAGTTTGTCTTAATTACTTTCACATTTTCAGGAATTGTACCTCGCTTTCACAAAACATTAAAAAACACACAAACACGCAGCGTTTACTGAGATGTGTGACAGAAAAATGTTTCCTTCCCATCAGATCGGCACAAATACTGCTTCAATCATCAAACTCAAAACCTGGAGAGTGACAGCGCTGAAGTGAGATCAGTTATTTCAGACAGTCAGGCTCCAGGTTAGAGCTCTGAGGGTCTTACATGGGCATGAAACTCTATCTTGTTCTTTGCTAAAACTTCTAAACTTCTAAAAAGTTATAAACCTTAAAGACCGTGTAAAGTGAATTCAGACATTTTCTTTTAAACACATTAAATAGGTCATAAATGTATTTCTAAAAAAGGTGTAAAAAGCATTTCAACCATTTAGATTTGAATTGTGGAGCTAGGCTTCACAAACTGTGTTTCAACATTTCTGTGTTCAGGATTTAGTGATTAGCATAAACCCGCCCCTGCTGCTGTAGAGGTATGAATACATTCAGCACACACTACTACTACTACAGTCTACAGTTAGCCAGTTAACTGAGTTAGCCGCCAAGCTAGCTGCCGAGCTAGCAGCCGAGCTAGCAGCCGAGCTAGCCGCCGAGCTAGCAGCCGAGTTAGCCGCCGAGCTAGCAGCTGAGTTAGCAGCAGAAAGCTCTCAGACGTAGCGTCCATGTTTCTGGTAGAGGTGGTGACTTTGATTGACAGGTGACACTTGGTAGGGGGCGGGGCTTCAGCATTTGGGAGCAGAGAAAGAGGCTGATTTTTACACAACTTTGAAGCCTAATTTCATATAATTGGCGATTTTTTTAATCATTTAAATTTGGCTACAAATATTAATGAGATTTTTAATGACGTTTCTTTTACTGCAACACACACAAACATGAATCAAGTTGCATTGTGGGTAATGTAGGCACCAGGTTTTGACATAAAAAGATGATATCTGAGGTTCTGTTGCATCGATTTTGATCCTTTTTTTGTTAAATCTGTTCAGTACTTTGCACAATATTCATGGATAATAAATCTGCATTGAAGTTTTGTGTCAAACTGATTAAACTATTCAGTGATAGTGTCTTTTATTACTATCTTTATGTTTAAATTTTATGATATGAAGGAGAATCTGGTTTGACTTCTCCTCTCTGGCAGGACATAAACATGTATATATGCACACATACAGGATATAATTACATATACGTGCAGAGTTCATCTCATTAATGTGTTTTTCAAGGTGCTAATAAGAATAACTGCTGTCACCCTAAAAGCCATTTATTCGTAATCAATATCAAACATATGATTGAAACAGTTCTGATTACAACACCTCTAAGATTTTGATAATTGAGTTTTTCACAGCTGTCGGATCCGTCAGCATCTAACGACTCTGATATGAATTAAATATGTATATAAGTCACAGAATCAATGTAGAAACAGTGAAACAGCTGATTGATTGAATGTGTGTGTGTGTGTGTGTGTGTGTGTGTGTGTGTGTGTGTGTGTGTGTATTCATTTTTATGTGTGTGTAAATTCAGACACGTAATAATTGCTGTTTACCCCAAATAGCATTTATTTATTTGGTTTGTGTGTGCGTGTGTGTAGGTCTGAGTTTACATGAAGGTAACTCTGTGTACCTGTGTGTGTGTGTGTGTGTGTGTGTGTGTGTGTGTGTGTGTGTGTGTGTGTGTGTGTGTGTGTGTGTGTGTGTGTACCTGTGTGTGTGAACCTGAAAGCCTCCTAATAAACATCTTATTTGTCTCCAGCTTGTCTGATGTGACGGCGCCCTCCTCGGTTCTCTGCTGAAACTGCTGAACACACAAACTCACTTGTTCACACTAACATGTAGTTGTGAGGACTCTCATTAAAGTAATATATTCCCTAAAGCTCCGCAGTTAATATATCCTTCATTAAATTATAACTTTAATCATGAAAACAAATCTGAACCTTTGAATAGTGAGGACCCTAACCCTAACCCTGCCCTCATTATTAAAGCCAGGTCCTCACTTTGATAGTAGAACAAACACATCGACACACACATAGAGCTCAGACCTTTGAAGTCTGTAAACAATAGCAGGCAGGGTGCCAAATAGTGAGCTGCTTTATATACACATTAACAGACAGGATGCCAAATACTGAGCAGCTTTATATGCACATGAACAGACATGATGCCAAATACTGAGCTGCTTTATATACACATCATTAACAGACAGGATGCCAAATAGTGAGCTGCTTTATATACACATTAACAGACAGGATGCCAAATAGTGAGCTGCTTTATATACACATGAACAGACAGGATGCCAAATAGTGAGCTGCTTTATATACACATGAACAGACAGGATGCCAAATAGTGAGCTGCTTTATATACACATTAACAGACAGGATGCCAAATAGTGAGCTGCTTTATATACACATGAACAGACAGGATGCCAAATAGTGAGCTGCTTTATATACACATGAACAGACAGGATGCTAAATAGTGAGCTGCTTTATATACACTTGAACAGACAGGATGCCAAATAGTGAGCTGCTTTATATACACATGAACAGACAGGATGCCAAATAGTGAGCTGCTTTATATACACATTAACAGACAGGATGCCAAATAGTGAGCTGCTTTATATAAACATTAACAGACAGGATGCCAAATAGTGAGCTGCTTTATATACACACTAACAGACAGGGTGCCAAATAGTGAGCTGCTTTATATACACATTAACGGACAGGATGCCAAATAGTGAGCTGCTTTATATACACATGAACAGACAGGATGCCAAATAGTGAGCTGCTTTATATACACATTAACGGACAGGATGCCAAATAGTGAGCTGCTTTATATACACATGAACAGACAGGATGCCAAATAGTGAGCTGCTTTATATACACATTAACGGACAGGATGCCAAATAGTGAGCTGCTTTATATACACATGAACAGACAGGATGCCAAATAGTGAGCTGCTTTATATACACATGAACAGACAGGATGCCAAATAGTGAGCTGCTTTATATACACATTAACGGACAGGATGCCAAATAGTGAGCTGCTTTATATACACATTAACAGACAGGATGCCAAATAGTGAGCTGCTTTATATACACATTAACAGACAGGATGCCAAATAGTGAGCTGCTTTATATACACATTAACAGACAGGATGCCAAATAGTGAGCTGCTTTATATACACATTAACAGACAGGATGCCAAATAGTGAGCAATTTTACACATATGAGGAACAAACTACACAACTACACACTACACAACTGTAAACTACACAACAGCAAACTACACAACAACAAACTACACAACTACACACTACACAACTAAAAACTACACATCAACAAACTACACAACAGCAAACTACACAACTGCAATCACACAACAAACTACAAACTACACAACGGCAAACTACACAGATATACACTACACAACACACTACACAACTACACACTACACAACTGCAATCACACAACAAACTACACAGATACACAACTACAAACTACACACATCAGGCCTCCATTGTGACTAGTTTAGTTGGATGTTTTGCGTGTCTGCTTCTCAGCTGTTTGTGTCTTCGCTGCACACACACAGACACACACAGACACACACACACACAAACACACACACACACACTCACACACACAAACACACTCAGACACAGACACACACACACACTCACACACACTCACACACAGACACTCACAGACACTCACACACACACACAGACACTCACAGACACACACACACACAGACACACAGACACACACACACACTCACACACACACTCACACACACACACACACACACACACACACACACACACACTCACACACACACACACAGACACAGACACACACACACACACAGACACACACACACACACACTCACACACACACACACAGACACACACACTCACACACACACAGACACACACACAGACACACACACAGACACACTCACACAGACACACACACACAGACACACACCACACACACACACACACACACACACGTCTGTCCTCACGTGTTATTTTTAAAGTATATTAATGAGCGGGTAACAAAAGGTCTTCTCAGGAGAGACAGCGTTTCTTCTCACCACATATGTTCCACCGCAACACGTCGGAATAAATTACCAAACAGTTAATTTAATCATCTCGGAGACCGTCGCCGAGGAGACCGTCGCCGAGGCCGCGCTGTAAAAGGTGACGAGAGACGGTTTAACTTCACCTGCTGTTGGAGGAGAGTTTCAACGCTCGCATCTGGGGACGAAATCAGACTTAAAAACTAATTTACTGAGTTGGTTTTTATAAGTGAAGATGAAACTATGATGTTAGATGAATGCAGAATCCATTTTTTTTAACCGCATTTTAATGTTGCAAGGCTTTTTGTCCCTTCTACTCCCCCGTAGACGGCTCCTCTAGCTGTAGCGCTATGCTTTGAAGTGGCCTCCTGCAGTAAACCTACCGCGCTGATGGAAAGTAAGAGAGCTACTGGACTTTTGAACGGCTTGTTTAACTTTAAAACACTTCCAGACGCTTCAGTTGACAAGTCAAAAGTAAAATGCAACCTGTGTCAAACGGAGTTTAACTACCACCGGAGTACGTGGAGTTTGAGTTAGCACCTCCACGCTAAACACCCAGGTGCAGCCAAGCCAGCCTCAGCTCCACCAAAGGACCATTTTGGAGTGTGGGAGTCGCAGCAGAGCCGTGATTGATTCCCAGTTAAGACACTCTGGTAAGAAATGCTTTACATTATGGGCTTAAAACTGCCTTCAAATGGAAAATAACAGGATTTTAATCATGCAATTCAAACCGCCATTAATCGTGATTAACTATGGAAATTCTGCGATTAATCTCAATTTAAAAAATTAATCGTTTGACAGCCCTAAAAATCTGACTATAATTACATTTGTGTTTTCTATTAAAAATGTGTTGGAGAAGATAATGGCACATTCTTCCACTTTATATGGTCATGTCCAAAAATACAGGAATCTTGGAAAGAGGTTAGAGTAACAATCACAGACTGTATAAAAGAAATGGACGTAACATCCGTGACATCACCCATTGGTTTGTGGACTGCTGCTCGGAAGCCAATAGTTTCTAATCTAGGCAGCGCCATCTTGAAAATTTCAGGTGCATGCTGGGAAAAATAAAAACACGGATTCTACTTATATGGGCATGAGGCGGGGCCATGGGGGGAGCGGGGAGGTTGCTATGGTTACGAGGGCTGGATCTCGAGGACATTGGTCAATCAACCTGTCAATCAGGACGTCGCCACGCCCTAATGCATACCCTGCTTTATCATCACATATAAAATCAGGGAGGCCAAAATGTCCCAAATGAACATCATACTGCATTGAAGAAGGCTTTAAACTAGCGATTGAGACCATAAACACATTTTGAAAACGTTTACTGAGGTTAGAAATCAAGTGAGAAGTTGGTGAATTCTCCATTGACTTGTATAGAGACGGTCGCCCCCTGGTGGCCTTTTGATAGAATGCAGCTCTAAGTTACTTCCTGGTTGGCTTCATTTCAGAGGACCGGAACTCCCCGCCTGGTTCTAAACCTCATCCTTTCCTACTACTCTACTAACTCTGACATCATGTGAAGTATGTAGTGTGTTTAACTGTGTAGTGATTTAGAGTATGTGAGAAGTTCCCGGATGGTTTACTAGATTCTCCAGAAATGCAGAGTATGCATCAAGAGCTGACTACTCACACTCACATTACCCAAGATGCAACACTACTACTCACAATCACATTACCCAAGATGCAACGCTACTACTCACACTCATATTACCCAAGATGCAACGCTACTACTCACACTCACATTACCCAAGATGCAACGCTACTACTCACACTCACATTACCCAAGATGCAACGCTGCTACTCACACTCACATTACCCAAGATGCAACGCTGCTACTCACACTCACATTACCCAAGATGCAACGCTGCTACTCACACTCACATTACCCAAGATGCAACGCTACTACTCACACTCACATTACCCAAGATGCAACACTACTACTCACACTCACATTACCCAAGATGCAACGCTACTACTCACACTCACATTACCCAAGATGCAACGCTACTACTCACACTCACATTACCCAAGATGCAACGCTACTACTCACACTCACATTACCCAAGATGCAACGCTACTACTCACACTCACATTACCCAAGATGCAACACAACTTCTGAAACTTATGAATGAATGTTGCACTGACTGGTGAGCACAATAAAGATCTCTTCTATTCTTACCAGATATCTTTATACAGGAGCAGCGAGTCATTTCACAGCCCTGGTATCTACACCTCTGGTTGTGTTGCAGCTTTAAGAATAACTGAGCTGCTGTTGGAGGATTAAAACCTTCCAGTCTTCTTCTGTTATATCTGACAGGAAGTAGTAGAAACCCTGCAGCCACAAACTCACTTCAAGCTGCAGAGGTTTTTACAGCGCCTTCCTTCCTTTCCTTCCTCCCTTACTTCTTTCCTCTGTCCTCACTTCAAGCTGCAGAGGTTTTTACAGCGCCTTCCTTCCTTTCCTTCCTCCCTTACTTCTTTCCTCTGTCCTCACTTCAAGCTGCAGAGGTTTTTACAGCGCTGTGACTTTAACTGTAAAACCAACCT
>JAJDFG010001284.1:0-30000 GCA_021039105.1 Scomber colias
TAAAGATTCAGATGTAGTAAAATACAACACATCTTTCAACCATTCTTGAAGTGAAACTACTATCAATGGTTTTTGGGCACTATTGGTTCTGCAGAAACAGCTGAAAACACAACGTCTGACTTATTATCAGCTTATAAAGTAGTTGTGACATCGTGATCATCCTACTGATAAAGTCAATAATCACATGTGGAGTTCCTCAGGGTTCTAGTCTTGGTCCTTTATAGTTTTGATTTGGTTAAAGCTAAATTTAGGTTTGTTTGTTTGTAACAGAACAAGCTGTAAATACATCTGACATGTTATCAGCTTATAAAGTAGTTGTGACGACGTTATCATCCCACTGATAAAGTCAATAATCACATGTGGAGTTCCTCAGGGTTCTAGTCTTGGTCCTTTATAGTTTCAGCTTCATTACTCTCCTTTTAGCTCTGGTTTGGACTCCATCAGCTCATGAGGGAAATATCTGTTCTACTAGTGTACAGTGGGCTCATCAGCAGGTTTGAAGAGAAACATAACAAACAAAATACAAACAGGCAGCTTTGGTAAGAAAGAAAAGACTCAGTGAAGACTCCAGCAGGTACAGGTGACCTCAGGTTGCACATCGTCATGGTGACCTCTGTTGTTGTTGTTGTTGTTGTCTCTACACCTGCAGCCTGAAGCGACAGTCTGCCGCTGGCTACGGCTTCCAGCGCAAAGCTACGGTCTCCAGGTACCAACAGCTGCAGGGATCCAGCGCTAAAGTTCACCTGCTGCTGCTGCCAGCGTTCAATCACCTGATTATTATACGTTAACACGCCATCCGCCATTAAACAAGAGGCATCTCCATCTAAAGCTCATCAGCAGTATCATGAGTGGTTTTCTTTTTTCAGCGTAACCACGGCAGCAGAAACATAATGTCATTATCTGACTAACACGCTGAATCTGTCCTAACCGGCTCTGAAGGATGAAAGTTCAGCTGTCACTTCTTTGCTGGAGCTTTACTTTAAAAATCTGCTGTTTGTTCATGAAGGTGAATTTTGGGCTTTATTGGGTTTCTCTGACGTCAGCCTGCTTTTCTTTTCACTTCTATCGCATTCATCTGCTTCTCTGATTACAGCTCACACTAACTTCTGTGTATCATTTGAAATTTCATGTGTTTTTAATGTCAACACAAAGGTGTGATATTCATTGATTTGGTGATCAGCAGGTTTAATGATCTCTTTATGTTGAGGTTAAAACAGGGTTGTATTTGATTTTTTAGACATATTTTTATAGCATTTCAGTAACTATACTTGAGCGTTAGAACCAGAGCTGCAAAGATACTCAGTTTACTGTCATGTAAGAAGCTTCAAATCCTCACATTTCAGTTGTTCGACAATCTGATTAATCTAATAACTGCAGCTCTAGTTTACTTATTGCATCTTATTTCTGTACAAGTTTCTAGTTTAACTACTGAAACACAAGATTAAGCTGCAGGAAAACAAAGAAGAGTTGCATGAAAAAGCTTCACATGTAACAAAAGAGAATAAAGAGATAGCAGAGCAGAGGAGGGTCAGATCTGTAATAATAATATAATATGATGATGATGATGATGATGATGATGACGATGCAGGGACCGCAGTGCAGGAACTCTTCATGCAGCTCTGAATAATCACATTTTGATGATATTTTTCGTCCCTCTATCAGCCAATACATTCAGCCTCCTGCCATGCATCAGGCTCCACAAGCCCCGCCCCCACAGCATTACCAGCCAATGCCGCAGCAGCCCCCCCCACAGCACTACCAGCAGCCCCCCCCACACCACTACCAGCAGCCCCCCACGCAGCACTACCAGCAGCCCCCCATGCAGCAGGCGCCCCCCATCCAGCAGAGCTCCATTCAGATCCCCGTCGGCTCCGCCCCCCCTCCCAAGGTGGTCAGCACGGCCTGCATCTACCCCTCCCAGCCAGGTGACGATGTGATGATGTCAAATGAGGCTTTTCCACTATACAGTTCTAGCTCGACTCGACTCCACTAGGGATAGTACCTGGTACCTGCTACTTTTTTAGTACCTGCTCTGCTGAGGTTCCAAGCGAGCCGAGCCGATACTAAATGTGACGTCATCAGACTGCCGGCCTCTGATTGGTCAGAGAGTCACTGGAAGAGTCATGAGCCGTCCACACAAGAATCAAAGCCGCCATTTTTAAATACCAACAACAGCGTTACAGCGATTGGTTTCTCTTCTCTTGCTTTGTGTGTGACAGAAAGACACATACAGCAGCAAGTACACCATCGCCTCCATGTCCTCCATTGGTTATGTGTTTGTGTTTAACACAGCGTTGCTATGACAACCCCGCTCACGTTGAGGAGGTTCCTGGTACCAAACCGAATCGAGCCGAGTAGAGCTAGAACTCTGTAGTGGAAAAGTGCCAATAGTAATTACCTGTTTGAAACCCCGGGTCACATGTGACATCATCAATGTTTTTTCCCGCCTCCAGCTCCGGCTCCAGCTCCAGCCCCCCCCCAGCCCCGCCCTGCAGCCGCCGCTCCCCTGCCCCCCCTGCGGCCCCGGCTGCTGGCGACTCCTCCAACCGCCCCCCCTGGGTGACCGACACCAACTTCGCCGATAAATACGACCCCGGCAAGATAACCTCCACCTCTATAAAGATGCAGCCGCTGCCCCAGGGCGCCCCCCCTCCTCCTGCATACATCCCCAACACCGCCGCCCCCCACCCAAACCCCGCCCACCCAATGCACAACCCCTCCCACCCCACTCCCAGCCCCGCCCCCCGTCACCCCCAGTCCTGCCCCGTTCCCTCCTGTAGCGAGGGGCGTGGCTCAGAGGGCGGAGAGGTTTGCAGCCGGCAGCCGTACCCCTCTGTGTGGAGCCTGCAACAACATCATCAGGTACTGAAAGTCACATCAGTAATACAGCACATGATAGTAGTAATAATTGTGTTGTATAACCTACTGAACCTCTTGTTGTTGCTGTTCGTCTTCAGGGGCCCCTTCCTGGTGGCCCTGGGCCGCTCCTGGCACCCGGAGGAGTTTAACTGTCACTACTGTAACACGTCTCTGGCTGAGGTCAGCTTCGTGGAGGAACAGAACAGCGTTTACTGCGAGAACTGCTACGAGGAGTTCTTCGCCCCAACCTGCGCCCGCTGCAACACCAAGATCATGGGGGTGAGATGCTCCACCTGTCCAAATATCCTATTGTATACCTGTCCAACTATCCTACTGTACACCTGTATACCTGTCCAACTATCCTACTGTACACCTGTACACCTGTCCAACTATCCTACTGTACACCTGTCTACCTGTCCAACTATCCTACTGTACACCTGTCTACCTGTCCAACTATCCTACTGTACACCTGTCTACCTGTCCAACTACCCTACTGTCCACCTGTCCAACTATCCTACTGTACACCTGTAAACCTGTCCAACTATATCCTACTGTCCACCTGTCTATCTGTCCAACTATCCTACTGTACACCTGTCTACCTGTCCAACTATCCTACTGTACACCTGTCCAACTATTCTACTGTACACCTGTAACCTGTCCACCTATCCTACTGTACACCTGTCTACCTGTCCAACTATCCTACTGTACACATGTCCAACTATCCTACTGTCCACCTGTCCAACTATCCTACTGCACAACTGTACACCTGTCCAAACTATCCTACTGTACACCTGTCCACCTGTCCAACTATCCTACTGTATACCTGTCCACCTGTCCAACTATCCTACTATCCACCTGTCCAACAACATTATCTATATGTCTACCTGTCTACCTGTCTACCTGTTTACCTGTCTACCTGGCCCATCACATAATTATAACTTGGGTATTTCATAATTACAAGTAACACATAATTAGATCACTTCTAATTGCGAGATTCAGTAGTAACCCATAATTATCAGATAAATACTGAAATACTGATATATTTCTGGTGAACATGATGTGTTTCTGTCCCAGCTGGACTCAAACCAGTGACGTTATGTGTTCATGGTCGGTGCTTTAAACCTCGAAGCTTAACCATCACACTGTAATCTACAGTACACGTGACTTAAACTGAACTTTAGTTTAGATAAAAAGCAAGAAAATTCCATTATGTGTTTAAATTAGGGCTGTCAAACGATTAATTTTTTAAATCGCGATTAATCGCAGAATTTCCATAGCTTAATCACGATTAATGGCGTTTTGAATTGCATGTTTAAAATCCTGTTATTTTACATTTCAAGGCAGTTTTAAGCCCATAATGTAAAGCATTTCTTACCAGAGTGTCTTAACTGGGAATCAATCACGGCTCTGCTGCGACTCCCACACTCCAAAATGGTCCTTTGGTGGAGCTGAGGCTGGCTTGGCTGCACCTGGGTGTTTAGCGTGGAGGTGCTAACTCAAACTCCACGTACTCCGGTGGTAGTTAAACTCCGTTTGACACAGGTTGCATTTTACTTTTGACTTGTCAACTGAAGCGTCTGGAAGTGTTTTAAAGTTAAACAAGCCGTTCAAAAGTCCAGTAGCTCTCTTACTTTCCATCAGCGCGGTAGGTTTACTGCAGGAGGCCACTTCAAAGCATAGCGCTACAGCTAGAGGAGCCGTCTACGGGGGAGTAGAAGGGACAAAAAGGCTTGACACATTAAAATGCCATTAAAACAAATTAACGCGTTATGGATTGCATTAATCTAATCGCTATTAACGTGTTAACGCTGACAGCCCTAGTTTAAATGTTTAAATGATTTGTAGATTCTGTCTCTGACTCGTGTTTTTCTGACTTGTGATGTTACAGGAAGTGATGCACGCTCTGCGGCAGACGTGCACACCACCTGCTTTGTGTGCGCGGCCTGCGGCAAAGCCTTCGGAAACAGCCTGTTCCACATGGAGGACGGAGAGCCGTACTGTGAGAAAGGTACGGACACACACCCGTGACGTCTTTCCCCTTCACAGACAGCTGACGTTAAACTGACAGAATGAACCTGAACTGTCTCCGTCTCTCTCAGATTACATCGCACTGTTCAGCACTAAGTGTCATGGCTGCGACTTCCCAGTTGAAGCTGGTGATAAATTCATCGAGGCTCTGGGTCACACCTGGCACGACACCTGCTTCGTCTGTGCGGTAAGAGACACACACACACACACACACACACACACACACACACATCCTGTCAACTCCAACAGTGAAAGTTAAACAGGAAAGATGTTGATTCTATTATTGAAGATGGTTTTTGGTTTCATGTGTCCAGATTTCTGTCTCCGAGGTTTCTGCTCCCACTTAAGAAGGAATTTAGTTTACTGTTCTTGATTTATTCAGACCTGCTTCCTATAAGAGTTCATTCACACCAGACCAGTAATTTACATCTCCTGGTGGAATCGAGCTTGTTGGCGAGCTGCTGTAATCTGACGCAACACAGAACCATCTGAGAAGTCGACAATATGACCACATGTATTCATTTACAGTCTCAGATGTTTTCAGCTCTTCAGTGACATTTAAGTCACGATTCGTACATCATCATTTATTCACTGTTGACATTTCACTTTGTTGCCTTTTAGAGATATGCTCATTCCTGAGTTTCTAGATGGAAATGTGTAAAATAATAAGCAGATGGAAACACTTTGATGTTCCACTGGATTAGGGCTGGGTCTCAGTACTCGATACCTTTAAGGCAGAGGTCTCTACGCTCATGGAGAGCTGCTGCCCTGCATGTTTCATGTATCTCCTCACTCCAACACATCTGATTCTAAAAATGAACTTGTTATCAGCTGCAGCTTGTCAAAGGCTTGATAATGAGTTCATTATTAGAGTAGGGAGATACCTAAAACATGCAGGGCAGTAGCTCTCCAGGAGCAGAGTTAGAGACCACTGCTTTAAAGTATCGACCAAAGTAAATCGATACCAAGCAGTATGGAAACATCGCCCATCAATTGATACCTGTAATCAATCCTTTTTTAACCCAGAGTTGGGAATTATGACTATTTGTGTGAACTTGCTCACAGCCAATCAATGCAAGCATTCTTGGATTTAATGCATCATGTGATTGGTCCACTGCCACAGCAGCTACGACCCGTCTGTGGTGGTGAAGTCGTGATGAATTTGAGTTAGATGCCTCCTAAACGCTCTAAAGTGAGGCTACACACACTGTTACACACAATAAAAGAATAATGGGTATCTAATGAAGAACTCAGCTGGTATCAGGATCACTTTAAGGGGACTTGGATCGGTGCTGGTATCGTAGTTTTTTAGATGATACCCAGCCCTAGACCAAATCCAGTCTCAAGTGTTTGAACTCAAATGTAGATTTAATGACCTTTGAGACCCCTGAACCAAAATCTACCAACAGTTCCTGCAGATAAAAGCTTCTCTTCTTTAAAGACAGTCATTAATATTCCTCAGTAGAAATCTGCGGTTTGAGATGTTTGGCGTCAAAGATGAGCTGCACAAGGTCCCAGTGATCGGAGCTTTTCCAATGAAATGATTAGCTTTTGGGTCAAACTTGTCATTAAGGTTAGATTCCATTCACCTCCATTGTAAAGAAGAAGAGACAGAAATCTCAAACCTGGGCAAACAAACCCCAAAGTATCTGCATGTAGAGATTCCACCAGTGAGGAAATGTGTTTTCTGTTATTTGGGTGAATTGAACCTTTAAAATGTTTGTTCCGATGTGACAGTCGTGATTAAATATCTGATCTGATTGCAGGTGTGCCATGTGAACCTTGAGGGCCAACCTTTCTACTCAAAGAAAGACAAACCTCTGTGCAAGAAGCACGCTCACGCCATCAACGTGTAGACCCGCCCCCCTAACAGGAGGAGGGGGGGGGGGGGGGGGTGACTGAAGCGACACTGACACTGCCACCAACAACTTTTACAAATGTGTGAAAACACTCTTTATGGAAATTACACTTTTGGTTTGAGACTTTATTTTGGTGCATTAATATTAATGTTAAAAACGACGCTGCCTGTTTTCTGTCGTCCTCACTTTGTTTCAACGTACTGTCGTTTCTTTTTCTCATGTTTTCTACCAGAAACTCTTCATGTGTTTGATGTGACCGCTGTGCTGCTCAGTTCAGACACGGAGCCGCTAGCTCGGAGTCTGCAGAGCGGAACAAAGATAACTTTAAAATGTTTAAACCTGCAGTGCAGAACTTTAACATATAAATGAATATCATCAGCAAACGAGTTCACACAACGCTGATGAAGCCGATCAAACCTCACAAACCTCTGGATGATGTCATACTGAGGACGCTCCATCATGAACAGGCAGACTACAGACTTCTAACTTCCTGTTAAAATACTTACAGATATTGAATCGTGTTGCTCTTCCCTTTCCAAATGTTATCAGACCGAATGGATCGATGGCTCAAATCTATTTATCTGCCTTTTTACAGCCAACAGTAGAAATGGACTCGACTGCTATGAGCATTGTTTTTGTAATTGCTCTCACGGCCAGAAGGGGGAGACAAAAGTCCTGAACTTCAGCTTTAATTATAATTTAAAAAAAAAATTGATAGTGCATAACAATTTAAAACAAGCATGATAATAAATGATAGTAATAAAATAAATAAAGTTCATATTTCTTTTTCTTTATTGTATCTTTAAATGATGAAATAGCACAGTATTTATAGATAGATAGATGAATAGATGGATAGATAGTTGTAGTAATTTGGGTTACAGCAGATACATTCACACGTAACATTACAGAGAAACATCTCTAACTATCAAATGGAAAATAATAAAAAATGTGTCACTAAAAATACCCAAAAGTTGTACTAATAAAACAAATATATGTGTATATATGTAATAAATAATAATAAAATACTCAGTGTGCAAAAAGTGCCAGTAAAAGTGCTCTTATATATCTATATATCTAAATATAATCTAAAATTATTTTCGTGATTCTGTTTTAAATATTACTTTTTATTTTATTATTTAAAGAGAATAAAATGGAAGAAAATGCTTTTATTAAATTATTACAAAGTAAATTAAATTTATTTTTATTCCCAAATGACATTGTTGTTACATTTATTCATAATTATCTCTATCATTATCATCATTATTATAATTATTATTTATTTAAACTATCATTAGTATAAGTTACAAATGTATTGAAATAACACTGAGGAAGTCTATAATCTATATATAATCTAAAATATATTCATATCTCTGATGTATCTCAGTTAAAGTGCCTGATTTGTCTTGTTTAGATATTTTAACACCACTTTAATCTTTAATTAAATTAACTAAATTAACGCTTGATTCAGCGCTGCCGTGTAAAACATTTCGCCCGTAGAAACTAAAACCTGACCGAACGTTTGATTCAACAAACTGAACTGAGCAGCAGAGCAGCACATGAAGAAGAAGAAGCCTTATCTGAAGCGTGTCTGAAGCGTGTTAGAAATGTCTGACTGGCAGTGAATGCAACACGAATGTTTTTAGGAAACCAGGTGACACGTTCACTGACCTCCTTCCTGCAGGTTCACCTGAGAGCTCCAACATGAAAACACAAATCCAGCTGTGGAAGTAAAAAAGTCACAACAGCAAAACTCTAAATATGATGCTTTTACTTTCTAATGAAACAGGAAGTGTGTTTATAATGAAACAGGAAGTGTGTTTATAATGAAACAGGAAGTGTGTTTATGATGAAACAGGAAGTGTGTTTCCAGGTGAACCTGCTCAGGCGAGGCAGCTGCAGGTGTTGACGGTGTTTAGCTACTAATCCTTCTTTAACTTCACACATACAGTAGGTTTCACTATGCAACAGATAACCTTGAATATCATATTTATTGACTATTTTTGACGTGTGATATTTATTTTAAAAGCTAATATATCGTCACTGCTGCATTCGGTGCTCATCAAATGATTAGTTTGATTCTTTTTCGTGTTAGTTTTGGGGAACGTTTGGCATCACAAAATGTATTATGAGTGTTTTTTTTTGTGTTTTGTAATTATTCTGTAAATGTCTGTCCTGAACTGTAAGAGCTTGAATGTTTATTACAGTACAAAAAGCCGCTTCATGGCTCCGTTCATGGCTCCGTTCATGGCTCCGTTTATGGCTCCGTTCACACTGATGTTATTTTCTTTCTTTTCTTTTCTTTTTATGACTATTATACAAAAAAAATTAAGCTAAAAAAGTCCTAAAAGATTATATTTTATGTTTCGCTCACAAGATAAAAAAACTAAACAATCTTCTGGGACTTTTTTGGCTCCACAGATAAAACTTGCATCCCATAAAGATACAAGGCAACAGTCACACATGAATAAATGACGTATTATTACCTTTACCTTTGCAAAAATGTGATCAGGTAATTCAAATATTTTAATGTAACTCTTTTACAGGCTCGGAGGCCGTCATGTTTCATCATATAAGACTCATTATTTGATGCTACTCTTTGAGGTTTTTTTTTTTGGTGTGAAAAAGTAAAACATGGAGCTCACTAAACATCTGGACTGGTTCACTTTTTATGGGTAAACTGTAGATCAGGGGTGTCAAACATGCGGCTTCCCTCCTTCCTTTTGCCTGTCTTTCCTTCCATCCCTTCCCTTCCTTCCTTCCTTCCTTCCTTCCTTCCTACCTTTCTTCCCTCCTTTTGCCTGTCTTTCCTTCCTTCCCATCCTTCCTTCCTTCCTTCCTTCCTACCTTTATCCCCTCCTTCCTTTTGCCTGTCTTTCCTTCCATCCCTTCTTATTTCCTTCCTTCCTTCCTTCCTTCCTTCCTTCCTTCCTTCCTTCCTTCCCTCCTTCCTTCCTTCCTTCTTACCTTTCTCCCCTCCTTCCTTTTGCCTGTCTTTCCTTCTATCCCTTCTTATTTCCTTCCTTCCTTCCTTCCTTCCTTCCACCTGTCCTTCCTACGTTTCTCCCCTCCTTCCTTTTGCCTGTCTTTCCTTCCTTCCCTTCTTATTTCCTTCCTTCCTTCCTTCCACGTGTCCTTCCTACCTTTCTTCCCTCCTTCCTTTTGCCTGTCTTTCCTTCCCTCCCTTCTTATTTCCTTCCTTCCTTCCTTCCTACCTTGAATGAACATGAGACCTTTGACCCCTCTGCTGTAGCTCTTGATGTTTTCCTGTATGTGAACTGAGCCTCAGATTCACTGAATACATTTTATTTTATTTTTCTTTGGTGTGAGCAACTCAAACGACTCCAGCTGAGACGCTTCCTTTTTGCTTCTGTGGGTATAAAATGTAAAAACTAGTTCATGGTTTTTGTGCCTTACTGCGTCGCTCTGTGATCTGTTGGCTGGGTCTGACTGGCACACACACACACACACACACTCGCTCGGCCAGTCGGACTGAGCTCGCTCGTGTTGCCGGTGTACAGTTTTTACTTTTCAATATTTTATACAGTTTGTGTGAATGTGTGCATGCAGAACGTTTGTCACAGTGTGTCACAGCATGAGGATCGAGACAACGTCAGTATTAGAAAAAGAGAGAAGCGCAAAAACCTCACAGCTGAATTCATTATTAAGAGTGTTTCAACTGTTCTTTTTTTTGGTGTAAAGGAAGGAAGGAAGGAAGGATGGAAGGAAGGAAGGAAGGAAGGATGGATTTGGTTTTTGCTGCTTTACTACGATAACGTCACATTTAGTCCTTCCTACCTTTCTCCCCTCCTTCCCTTTGCCTGTCTTTCCTTCCTTCCCTTCTTATTTCCTTCCTTCCTTCCTTCCTTCCACCTGTCCTTCCTACCTTTCTCCCCTCCTTCCTTTTGCCTGTCTTTCCTTCCTTCCCTTCTTATTTCCTTCCTTCCTTCCACCTGTCCTTCCTACCTTTCTCCCCTCCTTCCCTTTGCCAACTGTTTTTTTTTATGTAAGATAGGCAGGCAGAGAGAAGGAAGGAAGGAAGGAAGGAAGGATGGATGGATTTGGTTTTTGCTGCTTCACTACAATAACGTCACATTTTGTGTAACAGGTTTAAAAACATTTGAAGAATATAATTATGTGTTGCAAGTTAAATAAATTCAAACACTTGAAAACATTTGCTGTAAAGATGTCGTCTGTGGAAGATTATCGATGCTTTTATTTTGGAGTTTCCTGTTAGCAGCAGTCCTGGAAGAAGTACTGAATATGTAATTAGCAAAACAATGAAAAACACTGTAGTATAGAAGTGTTGGCATACGGTGGCCTGGAGGTTCAAACCAAGATTACACCATGTGAAACACTTTTACTAAGCTTGAGACAAATTTACACATGGAAAACATTTTTACATATCATAAAACACAATTCTAAAATGTACATTATTATACCGTAACACATTTACAAGTCCCGAAACAAATGTACAAATATCAACCATCAACCAGAAAGGGGAAGGTACCAACGCCGGGGTGGAACAGGAAGTGATAACGGGGAGCAGTCGGTAGAGTTCATGGTGAGCTGAGATGGACGCCAATCGTGTGATGTTTTGCCCATTCTCTCTTTCCTCCCTTCTGTCCTTCCTTCCACTCTCCCTCCTTTCCTCCCTTCCTTCCTTCCTTCCTTCCTTCTGTCCTTCCTTCCACTCTCCCTCCATTCCTTCCTTCTTCCTTCTTTCCTTCTTTCCTCCTTTCCTTTCTTCTTCCTACCTACCTTCCTTCCATTCCTTCCTTCCTTCCTTCCTTCCTTCCTTCCTTCCTCCCTCCCTCCCTCCCTCCCTCCCTCCTTTTCCTTCCATCTTCCTTCCTCCTTTCCTTCCATCGTCCTCCCTACCTTCCTTCCTTCCTTCCTTCCTTCCTTCCTGCCTTCCTCTTTTCCTTCCTCCTTTCCTTCCTTCTTCCTAACTTCTTTCCTTTCTTCCTTTCTTCCTTCTTCCTCCCATCCTTCCTTCCTCCCTCCTTTCTTTCCTCCCTTTCTTTTCCTTCTTCCTTCCTTCCTTTCCTTCCTTCCTTCCTTTCCTCCCTCCCTCCTTTCCTTCCATCTTCCGCCCTCCTTTCCTTCCTTCCTTCCTTCCTTCCTTCCTCCTTTCCTTCCTTCCCTTCCTCCCTTCCTTCCTTGACTCGAGGGCAACAGGAAGGTTAACTTAATAAAACAACTAAACTAACAAACATCATGATGAGACAGTATTTCACTTTTTGCTGTTTTCTTTCCTCTTTTTGTCTTTTTTTAATCATCACTCAAACTTCTGCTTTCAGTCACTTCTGATAAATCTCAGGAGTTCAATCTGAGTTACAACATCAGCACACTCCCGTCATACTTCTCTCTTTATGTGTTTCATTATTCACTGTCTGACGCACTTTCCTAATTGCTTCATCCTAAAAAGTACATTCCTGTTATTGTCTTTAAACTTTGCGATCGAGTGATGTTTTGCCCATTCTCTCTTTCCTCCCTTCCTTCCTTCCTTCTGTCCTTCCTTCCACTCTCCCTCCTTTCCTCCCTCCCTTCCTCCCTTCCTTCCTTCCTTCCTTCCTTCTGTCCTTCCTTCCACTCTCCCTCCATTTCTTCCTTCTTTCCTCCTTTCCTTTCTTCTTTCGCCCTACCTACCTTCCTTCCTTCCTTTCTTCCTTCCTCCCTCCCTCCCTCCTTTCCTTCCATCGTCCTCCCTACCTTCCTTCCTTCCTTCCTCCCTCCTTCCTTTCCTTCCTTCTTCCTCCCTTCCTTCCCTTCTTCCCTCCTTTCCTTCCTACCTTCCTTCCTTCCTTCCCTTCCTTCCTTCTTCCTCCTTTCCTTTCTTCTTCCCTCCTTTCCTTCCTTCCTTCCTTCCTTCCTTCCTTCCTTTCTTCCTTACTTTTGGTGCAAATGACATAACTAGTAAGGCCTGTTTAAGGGTTAAGTTGGCAGATGGGGCGAAGAGCTGGTTGGCAGAGGAGGATCGGAGAGTTCGAGTGACCACAAAACATTTAGATTAAAGATTATACTAAAAATCCATCCATCCATTCGTCCTCTTCCGCTTCTCCGGGGTCGGGTCTCGGGGGCAGCAGCCTAAGCAGGAAGCCCAGACTTCCCTCTCCCCAGCCACTTCGTCCAGTTCTTCCCGGGGGATCCCGAGGCGAAAGGAAAGAAGGAAAGAAGACAGGAGGGAGGGAGGAAGGGTGGAAGGGAAAGGAAAGAAGGAAAGGAAAGAAGGCAGAAGGGAGGGAGGAAGGGTGGAAGGGAAAGGAAAGAAGGCAGGAGGGAGGGAGGAAGGGAAAGGAAAGAAGGCAGGAGGGAGGGAGGAAAGGAAAGAAGGGAGGAAGGAAGGAAGGAAGGCAGGAGGGAGGGAGGAAGGGAAAGGAAAAAAGGCAGGAGGGAGAGAGGAAAGGAAAGAAGGGAGGAAGGAAGGAAGGAAGGCAGGAGGGAGGGAGGGAGGGAAAGGAAAGAAGGAAAGACGGCAGGAGGGAGGAAGGAAGGGAGGAAGGGAAAGGAAAAAGTGTTTGTATTTGATCTTGACTTCACACTGAATGGAGACTTTTTAATAAACATTTGAAAATTGGAAACTTAAAGAACATTTTTGCCAACACTTCTATACTTTGACTTTTAGATTTTAAAAAGCAGTATTTTTCATCCATCCGTCCTCTTCCGCTTCTCCGGGGTCGGGTCGCGGGGGCAGCAGCCTAAGCAGGAAGCCCAGACTTCCCTCTCCCCAGCCACTTCGTCCAGCTCTTCCCGGGGGATCCCGAGGCGTTCCCAGGCCAGCCGAGAGACATAGTCTCTCCAGCGTGTCCTGGGTCTCCTACCGGTGGGACGGGCCCTGAACGCCTCACCAGGGAGGCCGTACTAAAAATCATTCCTTCAAATCAGCCCTTAAATATAATCTCACATCATCATATACAGTGATTTTTTATATGTTGTTTTTATTTGAATTTATTTGAATGAAAATGTGCAAAATTAACTGGAAGTATATCTAAATATCTCTGGAAAGGCAGGAGGGAGGGAGGAAAGGAAAGAAGGGAGGAAGGAAGGAAGGAGGGAGGGAGGGAGGAAGGGAGGAAAGGAAAGAAGGAAGGGAGGAAGGAAGGAAGGCAGGAGGGAGGGAAAGGAAAGAAGGAAAGAAGGCAGGAGGGAAGGAGGGAGGGAGGAAGGGAAAGGAAAGAAGGCAGGAGGAAGGGAGGGAGGAAGGAAAGAAGGCAGGAGGGAAGGAGGGAGGGAGGAAGAGAAAGGAAAGAAGGCAGGAGGGAGGGAGGGATGAAGGGAAAGGAAAGAAGGAATGAACACGGTCACATCTTAGGCCGAGGCCGTACTAAAAATCATTTTTACAAATCAGCCCTTAAATATAATCTCACATCATCACATACAGTGATTTTTTAAATGTTGTTTTTATTTGAATTTATTTGAATGAAAATGTGCAAAATTAACTGGAAATATCTCTAAATATCTCTGGAAAGGCAGGAGGGAGGGAGGAAAGGAAAGAAGGGAGGAAGGAAAGAAGGCAGGAGGGAGGGAGGGAGGAAAGGAAAGAAGGAAGGGAGGAAGGAAGGAAGGAAGGCAGGAGGGAGGGAGGGAGGGAGGAAGGAAAGAAGGAAAGAAGGCAGGAGGGAGGGAGGGAAAGGAAAGAAGGCAGGAAGGAAGGTAGGGAGGACGATGGAAGGAAAGGAGGGAGGGAGGGAGGGAGGGAGGAAGGAAGGAAGGAAGGAAGGAAGAAAGAAAGGAAGGAAGATAGGGAGGGAGGAAGGAAGGTAGGGAGGAAGAAGAAAGGAAAGGAGGAAAGAAGGAAGAAGGAAGAAGGAAGGAATGGAGGGAGAGTGGAAGGAAGGACAGAAGGAAGGAAGGAAGAAAGGGAGGAAAGGAGGGAGAGTGGAAGGAAGGACAGAAGGAAGGAAGGACAGAAGGAAGGAAGGAAGGGAGGAAAGAGAGAATGGGCAAAACATCACAAAAATAAAGTTTGAAGTATTATTATTATTATTAGAGGTAGTTGTAGTATATTGGTATTAACAGTAATAGTAATAGTAACTGTAGTGTAATATTGGTAGTGAACCTGGTGTTGTTCCATTATCGGACAGCAGGGGGCGCCTGGTTCTCTTTTCTTTGATCACAGCAGCACTGATTGGAATCTCAAAGGAGGAAAGAAGGAAGAGCTCTCACTCTGCCTCTGTTTCAGGACACCAAAAAAAAAAAACAAGCTTGATTTTTGGTCACCCTTTTTTATCTTTTCTTTGTGAAATTCAGAATGTAAAAACAGAGATGATGTTTAATTTAATTATATTTATAAAGGATGCAAACTTAATTAGAACACCAGCCTTCATGATGGGGATTTGTTATCGTAAAATACTTCAAACTTCAGATCAGCTTTTAAATCAAGGGTGTAAAACTCATTTTCATTCAAGGGCCACAAACAACCCAATTTGATCTAATGTGGGCTGGAGCATTAAAAGGAAGGAAGGAAGGAAGGAAGGAAGGAAGGAAGGAAGGGAGGGAGGGAGGGAGGGAGGGAGGGAGGGAGGGAGGGAGGGAGGAAGGAAAAGAAGGAAGGAAGGAAGGAAAAGAAGGAAGGCAGAAAGGGAGGAAGGACAAATGGAAGGTGGGAAGGAAAAAGAAGGAGAGGGAAGGAAAGAATAAAAGTGAGGAGGGAAGAAAGAAAAGAAAGGAAAAGTTGGAAAAGAAGGCAGGAAGGAAAGATGAAAAGAAGAAAGGAATGAAGGAAGAAAGATGGAAGGGTGGGAGGAAGGACAGATGGAAGGAAGGAAGGAATGAAGGAAGGAAGGAAGGAAGGAAGGAAGGAAGGAAGGAAGGAAGGAAGGAAGGAATGAAGGAAAAAAAGACAGGAAGGAAAGTGGGCCGAATTGGACCCCAGGGTGGGCTGGTTCTGGCCCACGGGCCGTATGTTTGACACCCCTGTTTTAAATAATAACTCTGATCAGACTTTATTTGAACAGTTTAATATTTCTTTAGTATGAGGGTTCATTATTGTCAAAGCCTCTTTTTTCCAGAGCTTTCATCCACATCTCAGTTAGCTGTCTTTGGGATTCTTTCATCTTTCCTCTTTCCTCTAATCTCAACACAAAGTCCACTCACTTGGTTTTTCCAGAGCGTTACAAGAACATTATCTCACATGTGACTGAACACTCAGGAAAAAGCCAGTAAGTGGACCTTGAGTACAGGAGGTAAAAAACACTGAACTATAACTGAGAACAACTCGATAGAGAACAAGACATCTCTAGAAGAAGGAACGTGTCATTATTCTGTAAATACTAAAGTCATGATGATACAGATGTTCCAAGACTTGGAGGAGAACATGGAGGAGAACATGAGGAGAACATGGAGGAGAACATGAGGAGAACATGGAGGAGAACATGAGGAGAACATGAGGAGAACAGGGAGGAGAACATGGAGGAGGACATGGAGGAGAACAGGGAGGAGGACATGGAGAACAGGGAGGAGAACAGGGAGGAGAACAGGGAGTAGAACATGGGGAGCGACTGAGGTCTCTGATTCTGCCTACAGAGTGATCCCTCCTGGTTGGTATTTGGTCTCTGATTCTGCCTACAGAGTGATCCCTCCTGGCTGGTATTTGGTGTCTGATTCTGCCTACAGAGTGATCCCTCCTGGCTGGTATTTGGTCTCTGATTCTGCCTACAGAGTGATCCCTCTTGGCTCTGATTTTGCCTACAGAGTGATCCCTCCTGGTTGGTATTTGGGTCTCTGATTCTGCCTACAGGGTGATCCCTCTTGGCTGGTATTTGGTCTCTGATTCTGCCTACAGAGTGATCCCTCCTTGCTGGTATTTGGTGTCTGATTCTGCCTACAGAGTGATCCCTCCTGGCTGGTATTTGGTGTCTGATTCTGCCTACAGAGTGATCCCTCCTGGTTGGTATTTGGTCTCTGATTCTGCCTACAGAGTGATCCCTCCTGGCTGGTATTTGGGTCTCTGATTCTGCCTACAGAGTGATCCCTCCTGGCTGGTATTTGGTGTCTGATTCTGCCTACAGAGTGATCCCTCCTGGCTGGTATTTGGTGTCTGATTCTGCCTACAGAGTGATCCCTCTTGGCTGGTATTTGGTCTCTGATTCTGCCTACAGAGTGATCCCTCCTGGCTGGTATTTGGTCCCTGATTCTGCCTACAGAGTGATCCCTCCTGGCTAGTCAGAGACGATCTGTGCAGGCTGGTATTTGCTCTCCTCCATCAAACAGCGGCCAGCGGCGGAGAGCGACGCCGAAAATATCGCACCGAACCCGGGGAGAGAAGGGACGTTACTGCCTTTTATCGCCCTTTTGTTACTCTTGCTTTTGGGATTTTTTAAACATTTAAACACTTTAAAGGAGCTACGATGAAAGAGCGTCGTGTTTAAAGGAGCGCCACGTCTATAAAGGGAGACTGCAAAAAAAAGGAGAGAGAGACGGAGACGGAAGAAAGGTGAGTTCAAATCCTTAAAAAAAAAAAAAAAAAAAAAAAAAAAATCCAACTTCCATTTCCAGCCGAGGTCTGGGCTCCGTCTATCTGCTGGAGGGAACAAACGGTTTATACAGAGTGTGTGTGTGTGTTATAAAGTAATGTGTGTGTGTGTGTGTGTGTGTGTGTGTGTGTGTGTGTGTGTGTGTGTGTGTGTGTGTGTGTGTTTTAAAGTGATGTGTGTGTGTGTGTGTGTGTGTGTGTGTGTTAAATAAGTTAGTGTATAAGTAGAAGTGTAAGTTTAAAAACAGTGTTTGTGTGAGTTTAGTGAACAGATTTGTGTGTGTTATATAAGTTAGTATGTAAGTAGAAATGTTTAAAAACAGTTTAGAGTTGGTAGTGAACAGATTTGTTGTGTGTTTGTGTAACTGTGTGTGTGTGTGTGTGTGTGTGTGTGTGTGTGTGTGTGTGTGTGTTGGCGCCAGGACATAGCCGGATCCTTCTCGCCGCCGTTGTTGTGCTGTCGTGTAAAGAAAAAAAAACGAAAAGAGAAAAGTTAGTTTCAGCTTTTTATCTTTTGTTAAAACACAGATTTAAAACTTGTTTCGTGCTTTTAAAAACCAAACGAACAAACTGAACATGAGCACCAAGAAGTTTACTGACTATTAAAGTGAGATTTTAGCGTCTTTTTTTCGGAGGGTTGTTAGCGACATTCCTCGGTGAGCTAACTTCGTTGTTTAGTTTACGTCCGTTTGAAACCGAGAAAAACAACATTTAACTATCAAACTATGTCACATTTAACTACGTTTTAACTAGTTTAAGATAAAGAAAGTCTTATTTTCATGGCTTAAGTTGGTAGATTACGAATAGGACTGAGCAAATATCAATATTATGATACGAGACTAGATGTCTTAGATTTTAGATATCGTAATATCGCGATATAACGTGTAGATATCGCCTTTTCCCGATTTTAAATACTGTATTACAGTAAAGTCATTTTTTAAACTTTTCCCATTATTTGCCTTTACCTATTTATTCATTATATCCACTTTACTTCTGATTCTACTTATCAAACAGCTCATTGTGTGGAAGTGTATTTGGGTAAAAACATCGTAATATTGCGATTTTTGTCTGTTTCATCCGTACAACCTAGCAGTACTGATGATTATGTATCTTAAAATCTCATTTTGTGGAAGTAGGACTAAGCAAATATCAATATTATGATACGAGACTGGATGTGAATATATATGTATGAAATAGCCCATGGTGTGTATTTGGCTTAAAACATCGTAATATTGCGATTTTTGTCTGTTTCATCCGTAAAACCTAGCAGTGAAGTTACATTACTGACAATTATGCGTCAAAAATCTCATTGTGTGCAAGTAGGACTAAGCAAATATCAATATTATGATACGAGACTGGATATGAATATGTATGAAATAGCTCATTGTGTGTATTTGGTTAAAAACATCGTAACATTGCGATTTTTGTCCGTTTCATTCAACTGTATGAAGTAAAGTTTATGATAGCAGTCTTCCTCTTTGAGCTTTATTATGTAATATAAACATGTATTTACTCTAGATGGTTGATTTTAATTATTATTACTGATGATTCTGTAACTAAAAGCTCAGTGTGTGTGTGTGTGTGTGTGTGTGTGTGTGTGTGTGTGTGTTAAATATATCGTGATATTTAGGTTTTAGTCCGTATCGTCGAGCTGTAGATGGAAGTTAAACACTGAAGTTAGCAGTCGGCCTCTTTAGTTTAACAGTTTATTGTGGAATATAAACCCATATTTTACTCCTACATGTTCAGTTTTAATAATCTGTGAATGATTTTAGGTGTTTGTGTTACATAAGTTTAGTTAAATATCTGTAGTTATTTTGTTGCTGTGACGTCAGCCTATGTGAAATGTTTCCCAGCTTGAGTTTCAGGAATATTATAAAGCATTTAAATTGACTTTTTAAAGTTTGTAATCTTCGTGACCGGCCAGCTTTTCTTCATTACCTGCAGCTATATTGTTGGTTCCACCATTGTTTCACATTTTCTGGATCTGTTTCTGACTGTTGGCGTAAATCCTGTTTAAATGTTTGATTTCTGAGATAAAAACATTTAAATCAGCTGAAGACACGAGCTGCCATGTGGGCTTGGTTTGTTTCAGTCGCTGCAGTCAGGGTTCAATCATTCCTGTTATACTGAATATTAACTGATCTGCTTCTGATGAGCTTCAGTGTTCAGAGATGGAGGATAAAGTATCAGAGTTTATATTCAGTCATTTAAAGTCTCTGATCAGCTTCTATTCAGCTTCAGCAGTCTGAGTTACTATAGTTAGTATAGTTAGTGTAGTTATAATAATTATAATAGTAACTATAGTAACTACAGTTATTATATAGTTATTATAGTTACTATATTTAGTCATATCAAGAGATATCTGACACATAAAAACTACATGGAGGAGGAATACTTTATGTAGTAGTACATTATGGAGTAGTAGTAGTAGTACTTTATGTTGTTGTAGTAGTACATTATGTAGTAGTAGTATTTTATGTAGTAGTACATTATGGAGTAGTAGTAGTACTTTATGTATGTAGTAGTAGTATTTTATGTAGTAGTACATTATGTAGTAGTACATTATGGAGTAGTAGTATTTTATGTAGTAGTACATTATGTAGTAGTACATTATGGAGTAGTAGTAGTAGTACTTTATGGAGTAGTAGTAGTACTTTATGGAGTAGTAGTAGTAGTACTTCTTTATGTAGTAGTATTTTATGTAGTAGTAACAGTGGTAACAGTAGTAGTTGTAGTACTTTGTGTAGTACTAAGTGCTGTTGTTGTAGTACTTTAGTAGTACTTTAGTAGTATTTTAGTAGTATGAGTGTTTTTAGCATCAGATTCCCTCTTAGTGTTTCCTGTTGAGCTGTGGTATAGTGTATATATATATATATATATATATATATATATATATATATATATATATATATATATATATATATGGTGTAGTATATATAGTATATCTATGTGTCTCTGTGGTGGAAGTATAGTAAGTAAAATACTTTGATAGTAAAAACAGTGAAACGCTGAAACATAGAAGATGAAGATTTGACTCATTCAGACTCTGAAGCTTCATATTAGCTTCACATCTACTTTATAATCCATGTTTCCTTCCTTCCTTCCTTCCTTCCTTCCTTCCTTCCTTCCTTCCTTCCTTCCTTCATATTAGCTTCACATCTACTTTATAATCCATGTTTCCTTCCTTCCTTCCTTCCGTCCTTCCTTCCTTCCTTCATATTAGCTTCACATCTACTTTATAATCCATGTTTCCTTCCTTCCTTCCTTCCTTCCTTCATATTAGCTTCACATCTACTTTATAATCCATGTTTCCTTCCTTCCTTCCTTCCTTCCTTCCTTCCTTCATATTAGCTTCACATCTACTTTATAATCCATGTTTCCTTCCTTCCTTCCTTCCGTCCTTCCTTCCTTCCTTCATATTAGCTTCACATCTACTTTATAATCCATGTTTCCTTCCTTCCTTCCTTCCTTCCTTCATATTAGCTTCACATCTACTTTATAATCCATGTTTCCTTCCTTCCTTCCTTCCTTCCTTCATATTAGCTTCACATCTAATTTATAATCCATGTTTCCTTCCTTCCTTCCTTCCTTCCTTCCTTCCTTCCTTCATATTAGCTTCACATCTACTTATAATCCATGTTTCCTTCCTTCCTTCCTTCCTTCCTTCCTTCCTTCCTTCATATTAGCTTCACATCTACTTATAATCCATGTTTCCTTCCTTCCTTCCTTCCTTCCTTCCTTCCTTCCTTCATATTAGCTTCACATCTACTTTATAATCCATGTTTCCACAGAAGGAGGACTGTGGGTTTAGTCCTCCATCACTTCCTGTAAACATGATGAAGGATCTGATGCTCAGTATGAACAGGAGGAATCATTACACACACACACACACACACACACACACACACACACACACACACACACACACACACACACACACACACACACACAGTATGAACAGGAGGAATCATGACTTTACATTAATCTACACTCTGAGATTCATATCAGCACAGAGCAGGTTCCCCTCTCTGAATCCTTTTAGTATAAATGTGTCTTTAAAATCACAAAATACTTTAACCTTCCTGTCGTCCTCCCGGGTGACCCCGTCTGTTTTGGCTCTTCCTTCCTTCTTTCCTTCCTTCCTTCCTTCCTTCCTTCCTTCCTTCTGTCCTTCCTTCTGTCCTTCCTCTCTCCCTCCTTCCTCCTTCCACTTTTCTTCCTCCCTCCCTCCTTCTTTCCTTCCCTCCTTCCTTCATTCCTACTTTCCTTCTTTCCTCTGTCCTTCTTTCCTCCCTCCTACCTTCCTGCCTTCATTCTTTCCTTTCCTCCTTTCCTCCCTTCCTTCCTCCCTTACTTTCTCCCCCTTTCCGTCTTCCTTCTTTCCTTCCTTCCTCCCTCTTTCCCTCCTTTTCTCCCTTCTTCCTCCCTCCATCCCTCCCTCCTTTCCTTCCTTCATCCTCCCTCCTCTTCTTCCTTCTTTCCTTTCCTCCCTCCTTTCCTTCCTTCCTTGACTCGAGGACAACAGGAGGGTGATAGTATTGTGTATTCTGGTGTTTTAGATGAAGGTCAGTGAGTCTGTTCTTGTTAATTCACAGATTGTTCCTTTAAAATCAGCTGTTTCATGTTTCTGTGGTTGAAGCCCCAAAAAAAAAGGGTCAAACTTTTCATTCTTTTTGTATTTTTTTCTAGTTTGAATGTTTTTTGGATGTTTCAGATAAGCAGCTGAACGAATGTAACCTCGGCTCGGCTCTCATGACTGCAGCTCCTCTTTAATATAAACCAGGAGTCTGCTCATTAACTCCCAAAAAACAATCCCAGATATCACCACCACCATCAAATTGACCCCGTCTGTTTTGACTCTTCCTTCCTTCCTTCCTTCCTTCCTTCCTTCCTTCCTTCCTTCCTTCCTTCCTTCCTTCCTTCCTTCCTCCCTCCCTCCCTCCTGATCACTTTACTCTTCAATTACTTCATCAGTTAACTCATTAACCCTCATGTTGTCCTAGAGTCAAGGAAGGAAGGGAGGAAGAAAGAAGGGAAGGAGGGAGGGAGGAAGGAAGGAAGGAAGAAGAGGAAGAAGGAAGGAAAGGAGGGAGGGAGGGAGGGAGGGAGGGATGGAGGGAGGAAGAAAGAAGGGAGAAAAGGAGGGAGGGAGGAAGAAGGAAGAAAAGGAGGGAGGAAGGAAAGGAGGGAGGGAGGGAGGAAGGGAGGAAGAAGAGGAGGGAAAGAGGGACGAAGGAAGGAAGACGGAAAGGGGGAGGAAGGAAGGGAGGACAGGAAAGAAGGACGGACGGAGGAAAGAAGGAAGGAAGGTGGGGAGGGAGGGAGAAAGGAAAAGAGGAAGGAAGGGAGGAAGATAGGGGGAAGGAAAGAAAGAGACAAGGAGGGGAGGGAGGAAGGAAGGAACAGTCAAAACAGACGGGGTCTTCTTTCCTTCCTTCCTCCCTTCGTCTTTTCCTTTCTCTCCTTTCTCTCTCTCTCCCGCCCTCCTTCCTTCTTTCCTCCCTCCTACCTTCCTTCCTTTGTTCTTTCCTTTCCTCCCTTCCTTCCTCCCTCCTTTCCTTCCTCCCTCCTGATCACTTAACTCTTCAATTACTTCATCATTTAACTCATTAAAAGCCTGAAAATAACCCTGCAGAGCTACCTGCTTGTATCAGCAACCGGAGTACGGGAGGGGTTGTACTTCACGCTGCAGCTGCACACGACCTGAGGAACCTCCACTCTCTCTGACCAGACGTCACATTAAAAAAGCTTCAACTCTTCGTATTTAAGCAGCAAATATTTGATGTTTCTGTTTGACCTCCATGATGTCTTGCTGCCAACCTGCAACTTCTGTCCTCGGGTTAATTTTGACTTTTACCTGTAATGTAGTATTTTTAGAGGTACTTTCACTGCAGTACTTTTATCTGTAATGTAGTATTTTTAGAGGTACTTCTACTGCAGTACTTTTATCTGTAATGTAGTATTTTTAGAGGTACTTTTACTGCAGTACTTTTACCTGTAATGTAGTATTTTTAGAGGTACTTCTACTGCAGTACTTTTATCTGTAATGTAGTATTTTTAGAGGTACTTCTACTGCAGTACTTTTATCTGTAATGTAGTATTTTTAGAGGTACTTTTACTGCAGTACTTTTACCTGTAATGTAGTATTTTTAGAGGTACTTTTACTGCAGTACTTTTATTTGTAATGTAGTATTTTTAGAGGTACTTTTACTGCAGTACTTTTACCTGTAATGTAGTATTTTCTGAGGTAGTTTTACTGCAGTAAAGTTCTTTAAATGGAATGAAAATCCACAAATATTCACTTTATTGTAATTTATGAGACAGAAAAGTTTCAACTCTTCGTATTTAAGAAGCAAATATTTGATGTTTGTGTTTGACCCCCATGATGTCTTGCTGCCAACCTGAAACTTCTGTCCTCGGGTTAATAAAACATGTTTATTCTGTGTTAGATCTTTTTAAGCAAACGTTAACTTATTACCACAAGTTTTACACATATTTTTGGAAGTGAATAGATTTCATTTAAATTAAACTATACCTCATTTTAGTGTTTAGTCAAATGAAGAAAAATATACTGTCAAAATTAACCCGAGGATAAGACATCATGGAGGTCAAACAGAAACATCCAATATTTGCTTCTTAAATACGAAGATTTGAAGCTTTTCTGTCTCATAAATTACAATAAAGTGAATATTTGTGGATTTTCATCAAATTGAAAGAACTTCACTGCAGTAAAAGTACCTCTAAAAATACTACATTACAAGTAAAAGTACCTCTAAAAATAATACATTACAAGTAAAAGTACCTCTAAAAATACTACATTACAGGTAAAAGTACTGCAGTAAAAGTACCTCTAAAAATACTACTTTACAGGTAAAAGTACCTCAGAAAATACTACATTATAGGTAAAAGTACCTGAGAAAATACTACATTACAAGTAAAAGTACTGCAGTAAAAAGTACCTCTAAGAATACTACATTACAGGTAAAAGTACCTCAGAAAATACTACATTATAGGTTAAAGTACTGCAGTAAAATTACCTCTAAAAATACTACATTACAGGTAAAAGTACCTGAGAAAATACTACATTACAAGTAAAAGTACTGCAGTAAAAGTACCTCTTAAAATACTACATTACAAGGTAAAAGTACTGCAGTAAAAGTACCTCTTAAAATACTACATTACAAGTAAAAGTACCTCTTAAAATACTACATTACAAGTAAAAGTACCTCTAAAAATACTACATTACAGGTAAAAGGTACCTGAGAAAATACTACATTACAAGTAAAAGTACTGCAGTAAAAGTACCTCTTAAAATACTACATTACAAGTAAAAGTACTGCAGTAAAAGTACCTCTTAAAATACTACATTACAGGTAAAAGTCAAAATTAACCCGAGGACAAAAGTTGCATGTTGGCAGCAAGACATCATGGAGGGTCAAACACAAAACATCAAATATTTGCTTCTTAAATACGAAGATTTGAAGCTTTTCTGTCTCATAAATTACAGGAAAGTGAATATTTGTGGATTTTCATCAAATTTAAAGACATTAGCATTAATTAAAAAGTGATAACGAGCATCTTCCACTCACTAATAAAACATTATTTCAGCTTAATGACTGAAAACAGGTCGACTGTTGCACCTTTAGTGTCCCCCCCCCCCACCCCCCCCCCCCCCCCCCGAGTTTTAAAGTAAGGAGGGAGGAAGGAAAGGAGTAAGGAGGGTGGAAGGAGGGAAGGAAAGGAGGAAGGAGTCACATCAAAGAGTTTAAAACCAGGAGAGGAGTAAGGAGGGAGGAAGGAGGGAGGGAGGAGGCAAGGAAAGGAGGAAGGAGGGTGGAAGGAAGGGAAGGAGGGGAAGGAAAGGAGTAAGGGGGAGGGGTGTGAAAGGAGTAAGGAGGGTGGAAGGAAGGGAAGGAGGGAAGGAAAGGAGGAAGGAGTAACATCAAAGGGTTTTAAACCAGGAGAGGAGTAAGGAGGGTGGAAGGAAGAGGAAGGAAAGCAGTAAGGAGGGGTGGAAGGAAGGAAAGGAGGAAGGAGGGAAGAAAAGGAGTAAGGAGGGAGGAAGGAAGGAAATGAGTAAGGAGGGAGGGATGAAGGTCTTTAGAAATAATAGAATAAAAGGAGTTATAATAGAAAAGGTGGTATTATCCACATGATGTCAGACAGCTGGACATTCCTGAGCCCAGCGCGGGATCGCTGTTACCGAAATAACCGGCCGACCCGCCGGCTGGCAGCAGGCGAGCCGGAGAGGAAACACAACAGGAAGTGGAAGATGCTCGTTATCACTTTTTTAATTAATGTCTTTTAAATTTGATGAAAATCCACAAATATTCAGTTTACTGTAATTTATGAGACAGAAAAGCTTCAAATCTTCGTATTTAAGAAGCAAATATTTGATGTTTCTGTTTGACCTCCATGATGTCTTGCTGCCAACCTGCAACTTCTGTCCTCGAGTTAATTTTGACTTTTTACCTGTAATGTAGTATTTTTAGAGGTACTTTTACTGCAGTACTTTTACTTGTAATGTAGTATTTTTAGAGGTACTTTTACTGCAGTACTTTTACTTGTAATGTAGTATTTTTAGAGGTACTTTTACTGCAGTTCTTTTACTTGTAATGTAGTATTTTTAGAGGTACTTTAACCTGTAATGTAGTATTTTTAGAGGTACTTTAACCTGTAATGTAGTATTTTTAGAGGTACTTTTACCTGGTCCTCTGTACTGGGAGCAGACCGGTCCCGGTCCTCTGTACTGGGAGCAGACCAGTCCTCTGTACTGGGAGCAGACTGGTCCGGTCCTCTGTACTGGGAGCAGACCGGTCCTCTGTACTGGGAGCAGACCGGTCCAGTCCTCAGTACTGGGAGCAGACCGGTCCTCTGTACTGGGAGCAGACTGGTCCGGTCCTCTGTACTGGGAGCAGACCGGTCCTCTGTACTGGGAGCAGACCGGTCCAGTCCTCAGTACTGGGAGCAGACCGGTCCTCTGTACTGGGAGCAGACCGGTCCTATGTACTGGGAGCAGACGGTCCTCTGTACTGGGAGCAGACCGGTCCGGTCCTCTGTACTGGGAGCAGATCGGTCCTCTAAACTGGGAGTCTGTTACTGGGACCGGTCCGGTCCTCTGTACTGGGAGCAGACCGGTCCAGTCCTCTGTACTGGGAGCAGACCAGTCCTATGTACTGGGAGCAGACCAGTCCCCTGTACTGGGACCTGTCCGGTCCCCTGTACTGGGGGCCTGACCAGTCCTCTGTACTGAGAGCAGACCAGTCCTCTGTACTGGGAGCAGGACCGATCCTCTGTACTGGGAGCAGACCGGTCCTCTGTACTGAGAGCAGACCGGTCCTCTGTACTGGGAGCAGACCAGTCCTATGTACTGGGAGCAGACCGGTCCCCTGTACTGGGGAGCAGACCGGTCCCCTGTACTGGGAGCAGACCGGTCCCCTGTACTGGGAGCAGACCGGTCCGGTCCTTTGTACTGGGAGCAGAACCGGTCCTCTGTACTGGGAGCAGACCGGTCCGGTCCTCTGTACTGGGAGCAGACCGGTCCGGTCCTCTGTACTGGGAGCAGACCGGTCCTCTGTACTGGGAGCAGACCAGTCCTCTGTACTGGGAGCAGACCGGCCCTCTGTACTGGGAGCAGACCGGTCGGGTCCTCTGTACTGGGAGCAGACCAGTCCTCTGTACTGGGAGCAGACCGGTCCTCTGTACTGGGAACCGGACAGAAAGCTGCTAATAATTCACATTTAACATCTTTAATTATTGATCAGCTGCAGTTTAACTTTTGATAATGATGGTAAATAAAGTTTTTGATAACGAAGCAACAATAAAACTCTTCAGTCTTTAAGGTTTGTTTCATTTTCATCAGTTTAAGTGTTTTTAGCTTCAGGCTCTTTGAATCGTCTCTTCACTGAAACCAGGATCAGAAATAACTCAGATTTACAACTCTGCTTTTATTTGGCCACCTTTTTCTTTTCTCTCCTTTCTCCTCCTTTCTGTTTCTCCTCCTCCTTTCTTCTCCTCCTGGGAGTGTTTCTCAGTTTCAGGGGGGGGGGGGGATCCTCTCTCCTCTCTCTCTGCTCTATTTCTATCCTTCTCTTCCCCTCCTCCTCCTCCTCCTCCTCCCTCTCTCCTGGAGTGTCTCCAGTCTCGCAGGCTGAGGATCAGATTACTCAGGGAGTCTCGGAGGCTCTCTGGCGAGGTGGCATTGGTGGAGGAGGAGAGAGGAGGAGGGAGGAAGAGGGAAGGAGGGGAGGAGGGGAGAGAGGGGAGGAGGGAGGAGGGGGAGGAGGGGAGGAGATCAGGTTTCACATCTCCAGCGCTCTGCTCTGTCTGCCTCGCCTCCCTCCTTCCTCCTCCTCCTCCTCCCCCCGGCAGCCTGGAGACAGAGTGGCTGAGCCGAGGAGGAAAACATGCAAACCTCCCTCCTCCCCTCTCCTCCTCCTCCCCCTCCTCCCCTCCTCCTCCTCCTCCCTCCATACGTCCAGCCTCTCTGCAGCAGCACAGCAGATAAAATAAAGGCAGTAAATGTAGAGCTGAGCACACAGAGAGACCATTCTTCTCCTCCTTTCACCTCCCTCCTCCTTCACCCTCCTCCTCCTCCTCTCTTCCTCCACCTCCTCCTCCTTTTTCCTCCTTTTCACCTCCTCCTCCTTCTCCTCCCCTCTCCTCCTCCTCCTCCTCCTGAAGGTTAATGTCTCCTCCTCCTCCCTCTCTTCCTTCTCCTCCTGTTCCTCTTCCTTCTCCTCTTTCTCCTCTTCTTCCCTCTCCTCCTCTTCCTCCCCCTCTTCCTCCTGCTCCTCCTGAAGGTCGATGTCTCCTCTGTGCCTCCTCCTCTTCCTCCCTCTCCTCCTCTTCCTCCTCCTCCTCCCTCTCTTCCTTCTCCTCCTCTTCCTCCTCCTCTTCCTCCTCTCTTCCTTCTCCTCCTCCCTCTCCTCCTTCTCCTCCTCCCTCTCCTCCTTCTCCTCCTCCTCTTCCCTCTCCTCATATTCCTCTTCCCTCTCCTTCTCCTCCTCTTCCTCCTCCCTCCATTCCTTCTCCTCTTCCTTCTCTTCTTTCTCTTCCTCCTCCCTCTCCTCTTCCCTCTCCTCCTATTCCTCTTCCCTCTCCTTCTCCTCCTCCTTCTCCCTCTCTTCCTTCTCCTCCTCCTTCTCTCTCCTTCCCTCTCTTCCCTCTCCTCCTGCTCCTCCTGAAGGTCGATGTCTCCTCTGCGCCTCCTCCTCTCCTCCTCCTCCCTCTCTTCCCTCTCCTCCTCCTCCTGCTCCTCCTGAAGGTTGATGTCTCCTCTGCGCCTCCTCCTCCTCTCCTCCTCTCCTCCTCTCCTCCTCTCTGTATTGATCTTTGCTTTAAATACTCTGAACTGGTCTCAGTAAAATAATTCAGTCTCTTCCTGCTGAGCCATTTCAAACTAAAGCTCCTTTTTATTTAAATTTAATTTATAATTTAAAAGTTTAATTATTAAATCAGTTATTAAACTCTAATTTGATTAATTTCAGATTATTTTAGCTTTTTTTTGGTCTCATATGATAATAAATGTTAGTTTGACTTCATCAGGATTTAAGGAATTAACATTAACGTTGTTTTAGTATTTCACACTTTCCTGTCGTCCTCGTCTGTCCTTCTTTCCTTCTCTCCTTCCTTCTGTCCTTCTTTCCTTCCTTCCGTCCTTCCGTCCTTTCCTTTCTTTCTTTCCTTCCTTCCTCTCCTTCCCTCCCTCCTACCTCCCTTCCTCCTTCCCTCCTTCCCCCCCTCCCCTCCCTCCCTTCCTCCTTCCCTGCTTTCCTCCCTTCCCTCCCTCCCTCCTACCTTCCTTCCCTCCTTCCCTCCCTCCCTCCCTCCTACCTTCCTTCCTTCCTTCCTCCTTTCCTTCCCTCTGTCTTTCTGTCCTTTCCTTCCCTCCTTCCTACCTCCCTTCCTCCTTCCCTGCTTTCCTCCCTTCCCTCCCTCCCTCCCTCCTTTCCCTCCTTCTGTCTTTCTGTCCTTTCCTTCCCCTCCTTCCTTCCTTCCTTCCCTCCCTCCCTCCCTCCCCTCCCTCCCTCCTACCTCCCTTCCTCCTTTCCTTCCTTCTTCCACCTTTCCTTAACTCGAGGACAACAGGAGAGTTAAATGTGAAAGTGTGAAACCGACTTTAAGCCCCAAAAGATCAGAATCAGATGAAATTAAAATCTAAAACCATAAAAGATGTTTTTATAAATGAGCTTCATGACTCCTTTAACTCTTAAACAGGCCTTACTAGTTATGTCATTTGCACCTAAAGTAAGGAAGGAAGGAAGGGAAGAAGGAAGGAAAGGAGGGAGGAAGAAAGAAGGAAAGGAAGGAAGAAGGAAGGAAGGAAAGGAGGAAGGAAGGGAAGCAAGGGAGGAAGAAGGAAGAAGGAAGGAAAAGAGGAAGGAGGAAGGAAGGAAGGTAGGAAGAAAAGGAGGGAAGAAGGAAGTAAAGGAGGGAGGAAGGGAGGGAGGGAGGAAGGAAGGAAGAAAGGAAGGACAGATGAAGGAAGGAAGAAAGGACAGAAGGAGGGGAACATTTACCCTAACAGTTGAACTTAGATCTGAGGAAGGAAGGAAGGAAGGAAGGACAGATGAAGGAAGGAAGGAAGGACAGATGAAGGAAGGAAGGAAGGACAGATGAAGGAAGGAAGGACAGATGAAGGAAGGAAGGAAGGAAGGAAGGAAGGACAGAGGAAGGACCCGGGGACTGTTTATAGTGATTATATGAAACCAAGACAATGATTGTTTTAAACTAACAGGAAGTTTAAATCAGTTTATTCTAATAATAAAAACTAAA
>JAJDFG010001285.1:0-40370 GCA_021039105.1 Scomber colias
ACAGCAGCAGTGAGTCTAATAATCAGTGGAGCAGAGTACAACATATCAAAGCCAGTTCACGGGTTACGCATGGACGGACAGCTGCAGAGCAATGCGTGGACGGACAGCTGCGGAGCAATGCGTGGACGGACAGCTGCGGAGCAATGCATGGACGGACAGCTGCGGAGCCAATGCATGGACGGACAGCTGCAGAGCAATGCATGGACGGACAGCTGCAGAGCAATGCATGGACGGACAGCTGCGGAGCAATGCATGGACGGACAGCTGCGGAGCAATGCATGGACGGACGGCTGCAGAGCAATGCATGGACGGACGGCTGCGGAGCAATGCATGGACGGACGGCTGCGGAGCAATGCATGGACGGACAGCTGCGGAGCAATGCATGGACGGACAGCTGCGGAGCAATGCATGGACGGACAGCTGCGGAGCAATGCATGGACGGACAGCTGCGGAGCAATGCATGGACGGACAGCTGCGGAGCAAGGCATGGACGGACAGCTGCAGAGCAAGGCATGGACGGACATCCGGCCCACTTTCCTTCCTGTCTTCCTTCTTTCCTTCCTTCCTTCCTTTTTCCTTTCTTTCTTTCTTTTTTCCTTCTTTCCTTCCTTCGTTCCTTCCATCTTTCCTTCCTGTCTTCTTTTCCTTCCTTCCTTCCTGCCTCCCTTCCTTTCTTCCTCCCTTTCTTCCTTCTGTCCTTCCTCTCTCCCTGTCTTTCTTTTTTCCTTCTTTCGTTCCTTCCATCTTTCCTTCCTTTTTTCTTTTCCTTCCTTCCTTCCTTCCTTCCTGCCTCCCTTCCTTTCTTTGTTTTTTCTTTCTTTCTTTCTTTTTTCCTTCTTCTTCCTTCGGTTCCTTCCATCTTTCCTTCCTGTCTTCTTTACCTTCCCTTCCTGCCTTCCTTCCTTCTTCCCTCCCTCCCCTGTCTTTCTTTTTTCCTTCTTTCCTTCTTTTGTTCCTTCCATCTTTCCTTCCTGTCTTCTTTTCCTTCCATCTTTCCTTCGTGTCTTTTCCTTCCCTTCTTCCTTCCTTCCTTCCTTCCTTCATTCCTTCCTTCCTTCCTTCCTGCCTTCCATCTTTTTAATGGTCCGGCCCACATGAGATAAACATTTTTCTGTATGTAGCCAGTCCACAGTCCCTGTATGTAAAGATGGACTTATTGAGGTTTGCATTGGAGCTGTTGCCTTGGAAACGCCCAGCTACCTCAGACCAAAGCTACTAGCTACTTCAGTTAAATTGCACTAAGAGGGAAGGTATTGCAATCAGATAACATTAAACTCAGTGTGAGTACTGAGGTTAGGGAGAGCAACCGGAGAGCCAACTGTCAATCACACAGCTGTCAATCATCGCCCACACAGCACCAGCAGACATCGAAGCTACTACAGTAATACTATAAGTCTTCAAATCTAATTAACAGAGCTGAAATGACCAGCAGCACTCTTATTAGAGGGCCTGAATTTAGAGATTGAATCCATAATGACTCATTAAAAAACAACTGACTTAGTATCACTGGAGGGAAATAAAAGCTTCTTGAATGGGAGACAGTTGGAGTATCTAGCCGCCATCAGAGGCACTTTAAGGTTATTCAGCATTGGCTTCAGTCTCAAGCCGTGGAGATAGCTGCTTGGCACCAGGTGGGGAGGTCCGGTCATCTGAAATGAGGCCAATGTGGAAGTAACTTGGAGCTGCATTCTATCAAAAGGCCACCAGGGGGCGACCGTCTCTATACAAGTCAATGGAGAATTCACCAACTTCTCACTTGATTTCTAACCTCAGTAAACGTTTCAAAATGTGTTTATGGTCTCAATCGCTAGTTTAAAGCCTCTTCAATGCAGTATGATGTTCATTTGGGACATTTTGGCCTCCCTGATTTTATATGTGACGATAAAGCAGGGTATGCATTAGGGCGTGGCTACGTCGTGATTGACAGGTTGATTGACCAATGTCCTCGAGATCCAGCCCTCGCAACCATAGCAACCTCCCCGCTCCGCCCATGGCCCCGCCTCATGCCCATATAAGTAGAATCCGTGTTTTTATTTTTCCCAGCATGCAACCTGAGATTTTCAAGATGGCGCTGCCCAGATTCGAAACTATTGGCTTCCGAGCAGCAGTCCACAAACCAATGGGTGACGTCACGGATGTTACATTTCTTTTATACAGTCTATGTTTGGCACAGACTCTCGTTGATGCTACTGTATGACTTGGCTTTTACTTGTGAATCACTTTAGAAACAAGCGTCTCTGCCATATTAAGCGTGTCATGCTGTGAGACACGTTTGATAAATCTAACTCTGCAGCAGCTGTTAAGATAACAATTGCAAACTCGTTGCACAGTTGATTAGAAAAGCAAATCAAACAAGCTGCTTTGTTTGAATTGTGTGTGTGTGTGTGTGTCTGTGTGTGTGTGTGTGTGTGTGTGTGTGTGTGTGTGTGTGCTTTTACTAGAATACAAATTCAATCTTAAATCCAATCTTTGGGTCTGTTGGTTGAACCAGAAGTGTGTCCATGTGAGATTATTTGCATCCAGACTTTTTTTTATTTAAGCCAGAGGTGTCAAACTCATTTTCATTCAAGGGCCACATACAGACTAATTTGATCTCATGTGGGCCGGATCATTAAAAAGATGGAAGGAAGGAAAGAAGGAAGGGAGGAAAGGAAGACAGACAGACAGACAGAAGGGAAGAAGGAAGGACAGAAGAAGGAAAGGGAGGAAGGACAGGTGGAAAGAAGGAAGGACAAGGACGGAAAGAAGGAAGGGAGGAAGGACAGAAGGATGGAAAGAAGGAAGGACAAGGACGGAAAGAAGGAAGGGAGGAAGGACAGGTGGAAGGAAGGAACGAAGTAAGGAAAAAAGGAAGGTAGGAAGGACAGATAGGAGGAAGGCAAGAAGGAAGGAACGAAGTAAGGAAAAAAGGAAGGTAGGAAGGACCGATAGGAGGAAGGAAAGAAGGAAGGACGGACAGACGGAAGGAAGGAAAGAAGGAAGGAAGGGAGGAAGGACAGGTGGAAGGAAGGAACGAAGTAAGGAAAAAAGGAAGGTAGGAAGGACAGATGGAAGGAAGGAAAGAAGGAAAGAAGGACAGGTGGAAGGAAGGAACGAAGTTAGGAAAAAAGGAAGGTAGGAAGGACAGATGGAAGGAAAGAAGGACAAGTGGAAGGAAGGAACGAAGTAAGGAAAAAAGGAAGGTAGGAAGGACAGATGGAAGGAAGGACAGAAGGACGGAAGGAAGGAAGGAAAGAAGGAAGTACGGAAGGGGGGAAGGAACAAAATTAGGAAAAAAGGAAGGTAGGAAAGATAGAAGGAAGGAAAAGAACACAGGAACAAAAGTGGGCCGGATTGCACCCCTCGGCGGGCCGGTTCTGGCCCACGGGCCGCATGTTTGACACCCCTGATTTAAGCAAATAAATTCAGCTTAAGATAGAGAGTAGAGAGGAAGTTGAGTAGTGATGCAGTTCATCATGCAGTTGCTTTCAGTTTAAAAAAAAACAAAAAAAAAGTGGGACTTGTAGAAAGGTTTGAGTTTATGGATAAGATAAGCTTATTACAGCCTATTATCTGTGACTCTATATAAATATATATAGGAAGCTTGCAGTACAGCAGATTAGCAGAGGAGGCGGATGGAAGAGAGAGTTTATGGGGGGGGGGGGTAGGCTAGGGGGGTAAAAATAAAAAGTCAGGGAGTGGGAGAGAGAGATAAGAGACAGACAGACAGAGAGAGAGAGAGAGAGAGGGAGGGAGGGAGGGAGAGAGGGAGGGAGGGAGAGTGACAGGAAGAGGCAGGAAAGGGGTAGAACGATAAATGAGTGAGATGTCAACTTATATATTCGAAGCCCAAACTCAGGTGGAGGAGGAGTGATGGAGGGATGGACGGGGAGGGGGGGGAGGGAAAAGGAGGGGGGGGGGGGGGGAGAAAGGAAGGAAAGGATTTTTAGACTTACATTGGTTCCTTCCCAGGATAACTCGCCACAGCCATGCTGGGGGAAGGAGAAGAGGGGGAGGGGGAGGAAGGAAGGAGGGGAGGGAAGGAGGGAAGTGGAGGAAAGTGTAGAAAAGGAAGGGAGAAAGGGATGAGATTTAAATGAGAAAAGAGGTGATTCAGGTCTTAAGCCTTTTAGTCCCATATACATTTAGAGTCAGCTGTTTCTAAATATATAAAATTATATCGTCATGTTTGGAGTTAAACTTTATATTTCAGGTTCATTTTGATATTTTAAGTCAGGGGTGTCAAACATGAGGCCCGTGGGCCAGAACCGGCCCGCCGAGGGATCCAATCCGGCCCACTTTCCTTCCTGTCTGTTTTCCTTCCTTCCTCCCATCTGTCCTTCTTTACTTTTCTTTCTTTCTTTCTTTTTTCCTGCCTTCCTTCCACCCTTCCTGCCTTCCTTCCACCCTTCCTTTCTTCCTTCCTTCCTTCCTTCTTTCCTCCCTTTGTTCCTTCCTTCTTTCCTCCCTTCTTCCCTCCTTACTCATTTCCTTCCTTCCTTCCTCTTTTCCTCCTTACTACTTTCCTTCCTTCCTTCTTTCCTTCCTTCCTTCCTTCTTTCCTTCTTTCCTCCCTTCCTTCCTTCGTTCCTGCCTTCCTTCCACCCTTCCTTTCTTCCTTCCTTCCTTCTGTACTTCCTTCCTCGCTTTCTTTCTTTCTTTTTTCCTTCTTTCCTTCCTTCTTCCCTCCTTACTCATTTCCTTCCTTCCTCTTTTCCTCCTTACTACTTTCCTTCCTTCCTTACTCCCCTCCTTCCTTCCTTCCCTCTTTATTCCTTTCCTTCCTTCCCTCCTTACTCATTTCCTTCCTTCCTCTTTTCCTCCTTACTACTTTCCTTCCTTCCTTACTCCCCTCCTTCCTTCCCTCTTTACTCCTTTCCTTCCTTCCCTCCTTACTCATTTCCTTCCTTCCTCTTTTCCTCCTTACTACTTTCCTTCCTTCCTTACTCCCCTCCATCCTTCCCTCTTTACTCCTTTCCTTCCTTCCGTCCTTCCGTCCTTCCTTCCTTCCTTCCTTCCTTACTCCCTTCATTCCTTCCCTCTTTACTCCTTTCCTTCCTTCCTTCCTTACTCCCCTCCTTCCTTCCCTCTGTACTCCTTTCCTTCCTTCCATCCTTCCTTCCTTCCTTACTCCCTTCATTCCTTCCCCTCTTACTCCTTTCCTTCCTTCCTTCCTTACTCCCCTCCTTCCTTCCCTCTGTACTCCTTTCCTTCCTTCCGTCCTTCCTTCCTTCCTTACTCCCCTCCTTCTTTCCCTCTTTACTCCTTTCCTTCCTTCCCTCCTTACTCATTTCCTTCCTTCCTCTTTTCCTCCTTACTACTTTCCTTCCTTCCTTACTCCCCTCCTTCCTTCCTTCCCTCTTTATTCCTTTCCTTCCTTCCCTCCTTACTCATTTCCTTCCTTCCTCTTTTCCTCCTTACTACTTTCCTTCCTTCCTTACTCCCTTCCTTCCTTCCCTCTTTACTCCTTTCCTTCCGTCCCTCCTTAGTCATTTCCTTCCTTCCTCTTTTCCTCCTCACTACTTTCCTTCCTTCCTTACTCCCCTCCTTCCTTCCTCTTTTCCTCCTTACTACTTTCCTTCCCTCCTTACTCATTTCCTTCCTTCCTCTTTTCCTCCTTACTACTTTCCTTCCTTCCTTACTCCCTTCCTTCCTTCCCTCTTTACTCCTTTACTCCCTTCCTTCCTTCCCTCTTTACTCCTTTACTTCCTTCCCTCCTTACTCATTTCCTTCCTTCCTCTTTTCCTCCTTACTACTTTCCTTCCTTCCTTACTCCCCTCCTTCCTTCCCTCTTTACTCCTTTCCTTCCTTCCCTCCTTACTCATTTCCTTCCTTCCCTCTTTACTCCTTTCCTTCCTTCCTCTTTTCCTCCTTACTACTTTCCTTCCTTCCTTACTCCCCTCCTTCCTTCCCTCTTTACTCCTTTCCTTCCTTCCTTCCTTACTCCCCTCCTTCCTTCCCTCTGTACTCCTTTCCTTCCTTCCTTCCGTCCTTCCTTACTCCCCTCCTTCCTTCCCTCTTTACTCCTTTCATTCCTTCCTTCCTTCCTTCCTTCCCTCTTTACTCATTTCCTTCCTTCTGTCCCCTCTTCCTTCCTTCTTCCCTCTTTACTCCTTTCCTTCCTTCCCTCCTTACTCATTTCCTTCCTTCCCTCTTTACTCCTTTCCTTCCTTCCTTCTTTACTCCCCTCCTTCCTTCCCTCTGTACTCCTTTCCTTCCTTCCGTCCTTCCTTCCTTCCTTACTCCCTTCCTTCCTTCCCTCTTTACTCCTTTCCTTCCTTCCGTCCTTCCTTCCTTGACCTGAGGACAACAGGAGGGTTAAATACTGTTCACTTTTACATCTGACAGCAGTTAAAAACACTTTTTTTAGCCTTAAATTAGATAAACTCTCCTAATTTGACCCAGAATATAGAAAAATAGGATTACTTTTATACTCATTTATACATATTTGTAGACATTGTTTAACATATATTTCTTTAAAACATACAAAAATCAACATTAAAGCAGATTGTCAGATTCTTCACATTTAATATAATTCACTGAAATCATTTTTTAACCCTTAAACAGACAACGTGCACCAGGAGATACAGACTCTTTAACCTTCCTGTTGTCCTCCCGGGTCCTTCCTCTGTCCTTCCTTCCTTCCTCTGTCCTTCCTTCCTTCCTTCCTTCCTCAGATCTAAGTTCAGCTGTTAGGGTAAATGTTCCCTCCTTCTGTCCTTTCTTCCTTCCTTCATCTGTCCTTCCTTTCTTCATTCCTTCCTTCCTTCCTTTCTTCCTCCCTCCCTCCCTCCCTCCCTCCCTCCCTCCCTTCCTTCCTTCCTCCCTCCTTTCCATCCTTCTTCCTCCCTCCTTCCTTTCCTTCCTTCTTCCCTCCTGTCCTTCCTCCCTCCTTCCTTTCCTTCCTTCTTCCTCCCTTGCTTCCCTTCCTTCCTCCTTTCCTTCATCTTCCCTCCTTTCCCTCCTGTCCTTCCTCCCTCCTTCCTTTCCTTCCTTCTTCCTCCCTTGCTTCCTTCTTCCCGCCTTTCCTTCCTTCCTTCCTTCCTTCCTTCCTTCCTTCCTTCCTTCCTTCCTTCCTTCCTTCCTTCCTTCCTTACTTTAGGTGCAAATGACATAACTAGTAAGGCCTGTTTAAGGGTTAATCTCATGTTTTATGTAACAAAAGACAAAAAAAGGATTAACCACCCATTTATCTATGAGTTTGTATAGAGACTAATTATAAGTATCAGAATATGATCAGTATATAAAGGGTTAAAAACCAAAAAACTAAATAAATAAACTCTTATTATTTCTATCAGCTGAGACACAGAGAGGACCTGACAGCTGTTTGGTGGAAAGGAGGGTGGAGGAAAACATGATTTGTGTGTAGTCAGCTGCAGCATCCCTTTGTCCATCTCTACACTGTTTAGGTAACCAATGGATACCATTCAGCTGGCACACTGTTGCTCGGGGCAACGGCAAATGTGATGGGTGCAAAAAATAACCTGGACACCTTTTTAATTTTGTGCTCTCCTGCAGAAGACAGACGCAAAAGAGAGCAACAGAGAGACCTGACAGAGGATTTAAATACCCTGCTGTCAGGAGGATTTATTTTATTTTATTTTATTTTATTTATTTATATTAAACATCAGGACATTTGTCACATTGGCCTAAAGACTTCCTCCACTAGTGAAATGGAAAATGCTCTAAACTTTATGTCAAAGCAAAATGCCAAAACTTTGATCTGCTGTCTCCACAAAGCTGCTGCTGCAACCACGGAGGTGTCTGTCAGGGTTTCATTTATGATCACATGAAGAAGAAGAAAAAAAAAGTTTAAAGTATATTTTTTTTAATCTTTAAAACCTGTTTGCTTGTGTAAGGCAGCGTCTGCATTCAGAGAAGCTTTAGAGCAGAAGTTTCCCTGCAGCTGACAAACTTTGAGTCAATAAGACATTTGCATTTTCTCCTGCTGACAGTCATTATAACACACATGCATCCAGTTAATCTGTTATATATTAGCTCCTCAGTTTGCTATAAAGCCAGTGCAGAGACACGAAGGAAAGATGGAAGGAACGAAAGAAGGAAAGAAAGAAAGAAAGGGAGGGTGAAGGACAGAAGGAAGGCAGGAAGGACAGATGGAAGTAAGGAAGAAAGGGAGGGAGGGAAGGAGGGAAGAAGGAAGGAAGGCACGAAGGATGGAAGGAAAAAAGACAGAAAGAAAGGAAAAAGGAAGGAAGGAAGGAAGGAAGGAAGGAAAAGAAGACAGGAAGGAAAGATGGAAGGAATGAAGTAAAAAGGAAAGAAAGGGAGGGTGAAGGACAGAAGGAAGGAAGGAAGGACAGATGGAAGGAAGGAAGAAAGGAAGGGAGGAAGGAAGGAAAGAAGGAAAAAAGAAAGAAAGAAAGGGATGGTGAAGGATAGAAGGAAGGAAGGAAGGAAGGACAGATGGAAGGAAGGAAGAAAGACAGGAGGAAAGGAATGAGGAAAGGAAGGGAGGAAGGAAAAGAAGACAGGAAGGAAAGATGGAAACAAGAAAGAAAGAAAGGGAGGAAGGACAGATGGAAGGAAGGAAGAAAGTGCTCTGACTTGTGCAGAGTGGAAGATAGCTGATGAGTTATTAATATAAAGGCCTAACTGGTAAAATATGGCACTTTTCCACTACACAGTTCCAGCACGACTCGCCTCGACTTGGTTTTTTTTGCGTTTCCATGGGGATAGTAGCTGGTACTTTTTTAGTACCTGCTCTGCTGAGGTTCCAAGCGAGCCGGGCCGATACTAAATGTGACGTCAACAGACCAGTCCCTCCAGGATTTCGCGGGATTTTTTTCTGATTGTTGCCTAAAATGCCTGATTTTGCGGCAGCATTTTCAAAAAAATTGCGGTAAATGTTGCGATGTTTTAAACACTTTTGTTGCAATTAAATTGTGGGAGACAGTGAAAATTGCAAAAAAGTTGTAGTTTTGTTCTGAATAATTTATTGATTTTTTTTTTGTTTTTGTCCTTTATTCCTTTTTCCTTAATTTCTTTTTCTTTTTTCCTTCTTTTCTTCCTTTGTTCCTTCCATCCTTCCTCCCTCCCTCCCTGCCTCCCTCCCTTCCTTTCTTCCTTCCTTCCATCTGTCCTTCCTTCCTTCCTTCTGTCCTTCACCCTCCCTTTCTTTCTTTTTTACTTCTTTCCTCCTTTCGTTCCTTCCATCTTTCCTTCCTGTCTTCTCTCCCTTCCCTTCTTCCTTCCGTTAACGGACAACAACACAACACTAGAGTTAATCCTCTTTTTATTTTATTTCTCTTTCCTGGAAGCATGGATGTAATATTCATGTCTCAGATGTTTATTTTTATGACGAGTGAACGAGGAATCAGAATAATCCCCGTCTCACAAAGCAGCCACTGAGATGGCAGAGAGGGATTTAACAAAGCCTCTCTACAAGTCACCGTTTGCCTTTTTTTGAACGTGCGTTTCTTCTTTCCTTCCTTCCTTCCTTCCTTCCTTCCTTCCTTCTTTCCTTCCTTCCTTCCTTCCTTTTTTCCATCTTTCCTTCCTTCCTCCTTCCCTTTCTTCCTTCCATATGTCCTTCTTTCTTTTTTCCTTCTTTCCTTCCTGTCTTCTTTTCCTTCCTTCCTTCCTCCCTTCCTTCTGTCCTTCACCCTCCCTTTCTTTCATTTTTTTCTTTCCTTCCATCTTTCCTTCGTGTCTTCTTTTCCTTCCCTTCTCCCTTCCCTTCTTCCTTTCTTTCTTTCTTTCTTTGTTTGTTTGTTTCTTTCTTGTTTCCTTCCTTCGTTCGTTCCATCTTTCCTTCCTGTCTTCTTGTCCTTCCTTCCTTCCTCCCTTCCTTCCTTCCTTCCTTTCTTTCTTCCATCTGTCCTTCTTCCCTTTCTGTCTTTCTTTCTTTCTTTCTTTCCTCTTTCCACCCCTTTCCACCGAGCTAGCAGCAGAGTTAGCCGTATTATTTTTATTTGGCTTTCTTCCTCCTTCCCTTTCTTCCTTCCTTCCATCTGTCCTTCTTCCCTTTCTTTCTTTCTTTCTTTCTTTCTTTCTTTCTTTCTTTCTTTCTTTCTTTCTTTTTTTCCTTCTTTCCTTCCTTTGTTCGTTCCATCTTTCCTTCCTGTCTTCTTTTCCTTTCCTCCTGTGTTTCTTCCTTCCTTCCTTCCATCTGTCCTTCCTACCTTGCTTTTTCCTTTCTTTTTTCCTTCTTTCCTTCCTTTGTTCGTTCCATCTTTCCTTCCTTCTTTCCTTCCTTCCTTCTTCCCTTTCTGTCTTTCTTTTTTCCATCTTTCCTTCCTTCCTCCTTCCCTTTCTTCCTTCCATATGTCCTTCTTTCTTTTTTCCTTCTTTCCTTCCTGTTTTCTTTTCCTTCTTTCCTTCCTTCCTTCCTCCCTTCCTTCTGTCCTTCACCCTCCCTTTCTTTCATTTTTTTCTTTCCTTCCATCTTTCCTTCGTGTCTTCTTTTCCTTCCCTTCTTCCTTTTTTTCTTTGTTTCTTTGTTTCTTTGTTTCTTTCTTGTTTCCTTCCTTCATTCGTTCCATCTTTCCTTCCTGTCTTCTTGTCCTTCCTTCCTTGCTTCCTCCCTCCCTCCCTTCCTTTCTTTCTTTCTTCCATCTGTCCTTCCTTTTTCTTTCTTTCTTTCTTTCTTGTTTCCTTCTTTCCTTCCTTCCTTCCATCCTGAGCAGCAGACCCTGAATCATACAGACTCAGTAACAAGCACACCTGGGTCAACACCACACCTGCTCAGCGAGGACCGTCTCCGTTAATCACCGACACTTAACGGTGTAAAACTAACACAGCTGACAGACTAAACTGAACTAATTGAATACTGTAATGCTTTATTTAATCTCAAAAGCTAATGAACACGCTCAGCAGTGGGGGCCGCGGCAGCTCGGACTGAAGCAAATTAATCTTTTAACTGTCATCAACCGAAGTAAATCACTCAGAGATCAGAGGCGACCACAGGAGGACTCGTCTCGTTAGCATTTAAAACAACATACATTGAATTATTACTCATATAATCAACACTGGAAGTATATTATCGTAATGCTTATGAATTATTTTAAAGGTACATTGAGTCAGTTCTGCTACTCACTCATAGATATTATCTCCTATTTGCATGGCAGTCATCGTACTTTCACTTTAACTATTGACCTAAATGTGTTTATTAACAACTTTATTAACATTTACAACTGTAGCCTTTGATGGATTGTTGTAATGACCCTTTATTAAAGCATTCATTAACATATATAACTACAGACAGGTTGGCCCCCCTGCTGCTGTAGAGGTATAAATACATTCAGCATACACTACTACTACTACAGTCTACAGTTAGCCGAGTTAGCCACCGAGCTAGCAGCCGAGTTAGCCACCGAGCTAACAGCTGAGTTAGCCACCGAGCTAGCCGCCGAGCTAGCAGCTGAGTTAGCAGCAGAAAGCTCTCAGACGTAGCGTCCATGTTTCTGGTAGAGGTGGTGACTTTGATTGACAGGTGACACTTGGTAGGGGGCGGGGTTTCAGCGGACTCATCCATCTATCCATCCATCCATCTATCCATCCATCCATCCATCTATCTATCCATTTATCCATCTATCCATCCATCCATCCATCTATCCATCCATCCATCCATCCATCCATAATTTAACAAACTGCAAATTCCCCTTAAATATTTTATAGTTTATCTGGTGTTTTTTTATGACTCTTTAAAACTCTTTTTATGAAGTATTTGTTGATAGTTTCTTGGTGTGTTTTGTCTGATTATGGTCTTTTCTTGTTCTCGGGTTCTTCTCTACAAGAGCAGATCTCAATCTCAATGACCTGAGACACAATGACAACCTGATCAAATAAAGATAAGTAAAAAAAAAAAAGAAAAGAATTACTTGGTCAAAAGAAAGCCAAAGGGATTTTCCACAACCTTGCAACCAAAAGTTTTCTTAACTATTAATGAAACTACCAGTCCCTAGATAGTTTTAGAGTTTTTCTATTATTACAAAAATCTAAGATATAGCTCAGTGAGTCATGAAAGCCATAAATCTCAGCAGCTAATCATTGAGTCCTTGGTATTGATCAACGGCCCTGCCAACCGCCAAGCAGATAAATTATCATCATTTTATGCCGCCAAGCAGAAAACTGTAGACTTAACCTTCTCAATTATTCAGGTAACGCTAACGCAACAGGGTTCAGGGTCAGTGTGCTGCTCACATCAAGGAATTAATAATAACTGTAAGTGTGTGTATGTGTGTGTGTGTGTGTGTGTGTGTGTGTGTGTGTGTGTGTGTGTGTGTGTGTGTGTGTGTGGGAGGGTCCAACCGTGATTTATCATGGCCGAACACGTGGCAGCAGTGATGTCATCCCCGTCCTTGGACTGTATATGTGTGTGTTTTTTGGTTATTAACCCTTAAACAGACAACGTGCACCAGGAGATACAGACTCTTTAACCTTCCTGTTGTCCTCCAGGGTCCTTCCTCTGTCCTTCCTTCCTTCCTCTGTCCTTCCTTCCTTCCTCTGTCCTTCCTTCCTTCCTTCCTTCCTTCCTCAGATCTAAGTTCAGCCGTTAGGGTAAATGTTCCCTCCTTCTGTCCTTTCTTCCTTCCTTCATCTGTCCTTCCTTTCTTCATTCCTTCCTTCCTTCCTTTCTTCCTCCCTCCCTCCCTCCCTCCCTCCCTCCCTCCCTCCCTTCCTTCCTTCCTCCCTCCTTTCCATCCTTCTTCCTCCCTCCTTCCTTTCCTTCCTTCTTCCCTCCTGTCCTTCCTCCCTCCTTCCTTTCCTTCCTTCTTCCTCCCTTGCTTCCCTTCCTTCCTCCTTTCCTTCATCTTCCCTCCTTTCCTTCCTACCTTCCTCCCTCCTTCCTTTCCTTCCTTCTTCCCTCCTGTCCTTCCTCCCTCCTTCTTTCCTTCCTTCTTCCCGCCTTTCCTCCCTCCCTCCCTTCCTTCCTTCCTCCCTCCTTTCCATCCTTCTTCCTCCCTCCTTCCTTTCCTTCCTTCTTCCCTCCTGTCCTTCCTCCCTCCTTCCTTTCCTTCCTTCTTCCTCCCTTGCTTCCCTTCCTTCCTCCTTTCCTTCATCTTCCCTCCTTTCCTTCCTACCTTCCTCCCTCCTTCCTTTCCTTCCTTCTTCCTCCCTTGCTTCCCTTCCTTCCTCCTTTCCTTCCTTCTTCCCGCCTTTCCTTCCTTCCTTCCTTCCTTCCTTCCTTACTTTAGGTGCAAATGACATAACTAGCCACTCAGCCGTGCGTGATAACAGTGACAGTCGCTCAGTGTCAGCTCAACGTTCGACTCTCTGCTCAGATGATTTTTCCTTTCTTTCTTTCTGTCTTTCTATCTTTCTTTCTATCTCTTTCTTTCTTTCTTTCCCTTCCTTCGTTTCTTCCATCTTTCCTTCCTGTCGTCTTTTCCTTCCTTCCTTCCTTCCTTCCTTCCTCCCTCCCTCCCGTCCTTTCTTCCTTCCTTCCTTCTGTCCTTCCTTCCTTTTTCCTTAATTTCTTTTTCTTTTTTCCTTCTTTTCTTCCTTCGTTCCTTCCATCCTTCCTCCCTCCCTCCCGTCCTTTCTTCCTTCCTTCCTTTTTCCTTAATTTCTTTTTCTTTTTTCCTTCTTTTCTTCCTTCGTTCCTTCCATCCTTCCTCCCTCCCTCCCTGCCTCCCTCCCTCCCTTTCTTCCTTACTTCCATCTGTCCTTCCTTCCTTCCTTCTGTCCTTCACCCTCCCTTTCTTTCTTTCTTTCTTCCTTATTTCCTTCTTTCGTTCCTTCCATCTTTCCTTCCTGTCTTCTCTCCCAGACTTCGCAGCATCGCACGAGCCAAAAACTCCCAAATCCACTCAGCCGTGCGTGATAACAGTGACAGTCGCTCAGTGTCAGCTCAACGTTCGACTCTCTGCTCAGATGATTAAATCAGCTCTTTTATTCGAGTGGGACTCATGCCATGAAGCCTTTTCTCCTTCAAGTAGACCTTTTCATATAATAATAATAACTTCCATCTATCTGTCCGTTTTCTATTCCTACTGTATTTATCCTTAAAGGGGTCACGTGGTGCTAGAGGCCATGTTGGATTACACAGACTAAGGGTCTGTTCTAAACCGCATACTTTCCTACTACTCGTACTAACTCTGACGTCATTTGAAGTATGTCGTGTGTTTCAACTGCGTAGTATGTGATTTAGAGCAGGGGTGTCAAACATGCGGCCCGTGGGCCAGAACCGGCCCGCCGAGAGGTCCAATCCGGCCCAGTTTCCTTCTTCCTCTTTTCCTTCCTTCCTTCCTTCCTTCCTTCTGTCTTCCCTTCCTTCCTTCCTTCCTTCCTTCCTTCCTTCCTTCCTTCCTTCCTTCCTTCCTTCCTTCTTGTCTTCTCTTCCTTTCATCTGTCCTTGCTCCCTCCCTCCCTTCCTTCCTTCCTTCCTCCCCTTCCTTCTTTTCCTTCCTTCTTGTCTTCTCTTCTCTTCTCTTCCTTCCATCTGTCCTTGCTCCCTTCCTTCCTTCCTTCCTGTCTTCTCTTCTCTTCCTTCCATCTGTCCTTGGTCACTTTCTTCCTTCCTTCCTTCCTTCCTTTTAGTGGTCCGGCCCACATGAGATCAAATTGAGCTGTATGTGGCCCTTGAATGAAAATTAGTTTGACACACCTGATTTAGAGTATGTGAGAAGTTCCTGGATGGTTTACTAGATTCTCCAGAAATGCAGAGTATGCATCAAGAGCTGACTACTCACACTCACATTACCCAAGATGCAACGCTGCTACTCACACTCACATTACCCAAGATGCAACGCTACTACTCACACTCACATTACCCAAGATGCAAAGCAACTTCTGAAAAAAACCCAAAATACAAACGTTATAGATCACCACCTCGGTGGTTTCAAGTTAGCTACAGCTACCTGTTTTCAAAATAAAAGCACCAATTCTATCGTTATGGTTTTCTTAATAATAAAAAGGCAACATGTGTTTTATTTTGTGAAAATGACAGGAAGTGCGTTACTCGCTACGGCTAACTTGACAGGAAGTGCGTTACTCGCTACGGCTAACTTGACCGGAAGTGCGTTACTCGCAGGCGAGGAGTTCCTGTCCTCTGAAAAGAAGCCAATGCGGAAGTAACTTAGAGCTGCATACTATCAAAAGGCCACCAGGGGGCGACCGTCTCTATACAAGTCAATGGAGAATTCACCAACTTCTCACTTGATTTCTAACCTCAGTAAACGTTTTCAAAATGTGTTTATGGTCTCAATCGCTAGTTTAAAGCCTTCTTCAATGCAGTATGATGTTCATTTGTGAAATTTTGGCCTCTCTGATTTTATATTTGACGATAAAGCAGGCTACGTTGTGATTGACAGGTTGATTGACCAATGTCCTTGAGATCCAGCCTCGCAACCAATCGCAGCCTCCCCGCTCCGCAGTTGGTCCCGCCCATACTTCCGTCTACGGCTCCGCCTCATGCCCATATAAGTAGAATCCGTGTTTCTATTTTTCCCAGCATGCACCTGAAATTTTCAAGATGGCGCTGCCTAGATTCGATACTATTGGCTTCCGAGCAGCAGTCCACAAACCAATGGGTGACGTCACGGATGTTACGTCCATTTCTTTTATACAGTCTATGGTTACTCGTTACGGCTAACTCCGAATTCTCAGGAACAAAACTTTAAACAGGTGTTATTTGGACAAATTAGCGTCACATTGTGGATCTAAAGGGCTACTTTACTTTCTTCCTATAAAGGTTAGAAATGTGGATAAAGTGGTTTATTTACAGAGTTAGAGCTAAAATGAAATCAGCTTCAGCCTGATGATTTCAGCTCGGGTAGGAACCAAATGCATTGTGGGTGTAAACGGTACAGTGTAAACGGTCTGCTTACTATCTGGTCCTTTAGTGTGTATGGGTAGAAGTATGTAGTATGTAGTATGCGGTTTTGAACACAGCCACAGCCTATGGATGTATTATAAGAGCTGGATTTCCCCCAGTGGTCACTTGTGGTATTGCAGCAGCCCCATAGACCACCATTATAAAAGAGACATCTGTAAAACTGTTGACAAGACACTTCAAACAGCAGACAAGCTCAATTATTACCATTTCTATTATAAACTTTCGATCCATGGAGGTTTTATATTTTTTAAAACTTTCCCCGAGCAAAGAAAAGCAATTTAAAAATCAGTGACATCATCACAATGTAAAGTCTATGGGCTGAGAAGGAACGTTTTTTTGGTGTATGTGCCAGAAAAGCAATTCTCATAGGACAGACTGAGCCCCATTTAGTGACTCTAACTGTGTATTTGACAAAAAATGTTGAGTTTGATCCTAATTAAGAGTCTTAAAAGCTGTCAGGAGTTAATTCTGGGGGTTTAAGGAGGTCTTTCATGTCATATTTCTTTCTTTCACTACATCAAAAAGTTCGCTGGCTCCTTCACTTAGAGAGTAAAAGTTTATCAGTGGCTCAGTGTGCACACAATAATAACCCACATGAAGAACACAATAGCACATAATTGAAAGTAGTTGTAGGGTTTTGTATTACAGGACATGCAATTAATTTAAAGTTTGGTGCAGTGGGATCATCTTACTGAAAGAGCCGCTAATCTTTAAAGAATCCCATTAGGTTGTTTTTTTTCTTTCTTTTTTTTTTTGACAGGAGCTTTCATGCAAAAAACGTCTTTGTGGTTTCATCCATCAGTGACTCATTTGATGCTTTGCTTGTTTCCTGGACTGAAGAAAAACTGCTAATGGCTCCCAATTAAGCCTCAACATCATCAGCCTGCAGTCAAATCTCAGTCAGATCACAGTTTGTGGAATTTTCTGTCCTTTTTAGTCATACTTGTGTGAATTTGGAGTGAGGCGTGTATCCTCGGAGGAGATCTGATAGGAGCACTCAGTATTGATCGGAGTCTGAGTGGATCCACAAACAGGCTGATGTTTCAGCTAATGTGCCTTTCACTGCTGGGATGTTCTCCTCATTTTAGTAGATGGTGCTTAATGTGTTAATGTGAGACCAAACAGAAGAGAAAACTAAAAAGAAATAATCTGCTTTAGCATTTTCTCGTTTGTTTTTCATCAATCAATCAATCATACACCCCTTTTCCACTGAGCTTGGAGCTGGTGCTAGTTCGGAGCCAGAGCCTGAGTAAGCACCGGTTCTTTGCTTTTCCACCGCCAAAGCTCCAGCCTGGAGCCTCAGAACGTGAGCCAGAGCGAGCACCAACTCTTTGCTGGTCTAAAGCAAGAACCGATTACGTCAGCCGGCTGTGGGCGGGGCTAACGTTTATTAGCAGACTAGAAGGGTTAGCGTTTATTAGCCGGCTAGAAGGGTTAGCGTTTATTAGCTGGCTAGAAGGGTTAGCGTTTATTAGCTGGCTAGCAGGGTTAGCATTTATTAGCCGGCTAGTGGGGCTAACGTTTATTAGCCGGATAGCAGGGTTAGCGTTTATTAGCCGGCTAGTGGGGCTAATGTTTATTAGCTGGCTAGCGGGTCTAACGTTTATTAGCCGGCTAGCAGGGTTAGCGTTTATTAGCCAGCTAGTGGGGCTAACGTTTATTAGCCGGCTAGTAGGGTTAGCGTTTATTAGCCGGCTAGTGGGGATAACTTTTATTAGCTGGCTAGTGGGGCTAACGTTTATTAGTTGGCTAGCAGGGTTAGCGTTTATTAGCCGGCTAGTGGGGCTAATGTTTATTAGCTGGCTAGCGAGATTAACGTTTATTAGCAGACTAGCGTGGCTAACTGCCTTCCTTCCTTCCTTCCTTCCTCCCTCCCTCCCTTCCATTCCTTTCTTTCTCCCTCCTTCCTGACTCGAGGACAACAGAAGGGTTAATAAAATAAAAACCAGGTTGAATTTAGGACTCTATTTCAAAGTTTATCATTTCTAGACGACTAGAATAAAAACTCTTTAATTTCAGGTCAGTTTAAATCCTGAGTCTGTGATCTTCACTTTAACTGTTGCATATTTGTCTTTTTGAGTCTGTTTCCAGCTCGTTTCCAACTCTGCGTGTCTAATATTTATTATGTTTGTCAGTCTTTAGTGTTTGTTGCTCTTGGTCCAGATCTCCCCCGCTGTGACCCAGTCTGAATCATCTCTCCGAGCTTCTGTTTAGTATACTCTGTCAAATCCTCTCTCCACCTGCCGGCCTCCTCCTCTCCTCTCTTCTCCTCCTCCTCCTCTCCTCTCTCCACCTGCCGGCCTTCCTCCTCTCCTCTCCTCTCCTCTCCTCTCCTCTCTCCACCTGCCGGCCTCCTCCTCTCCTCTCCTCTCCTCTCTGTCCTCTCCTCTCTGTCCTCTCCTCTCCTCTCTCCACCTGCCGGCCTCCTCCTCTCCTCTTGTCCTCTCCTCTCCTCTCCTCTCCTCTCCTCCTCTCTCTCCTCTCCTCTCTCCTCTCCTCTCCTCCTCTCTCCCAGCTTCTGTTTATTATATTCTGTCAAATCCTCTCTCCACCTGCCGGCCTTCTCCTCCCCTCCTCTCCTCTCCTCTCCTCTCCTCTCTTCTCCTCTCCTCTCCTCTCTTCTCCTCTCTCCTCCTCTCCTTCCTCTCCTCTCCTCCTCCTCTCCTCTCTCCTCCTCCTATCCTCCCCTCTCCTCTCCTCTCCTCTCTCTCCTCTCCTCTCCTCTCCTCCTCCTCTCCCCTCCTCTCCCCTCCTTCCTCTCCTCTCTTCTCCTTCCTCTCCTCTCCTCTCCACTCCTCTCCTCTCTGTCCTCTCTCTCCTCTCCTCTCCTCCTCCTCCTCCTCTTCCTCTCCTCTTCTCTCCTCTCCTCCTCCTCTCCCTTCCTCTCCTCCTCCTCTCTCTCCTCTCCTCTCCTCCTCCTCTCCTCTCCTCTCTTCTCGTCTCTTCTCCTCTCTCTCCTCACCTCTCCCTCTCCTCCCTCTCCTCTCTTTCCTCTTCTCTCTTCTCCTTCCTCTCCTCTGCTCTCCTCTCCTCTTTGAGCTTCTGTCTATTACATTCTGTCAAATCCTCTCTCCACCTCCGGCCTCCTCCTCTCCTCTCCTCCTCCTCCTCCTCTCTCTGCAGGTCTATAAATTACACAGAGGAGTCCTGTTTGGGGAGAGTAAACAACTCGAAGGCTGCTGTTGGGATCCGGAACGCTCAACAGGGGAGCGGCACTTGATCAAAAGAAATGAATTCCACTAGCCAACAAATATCACCAAAAAAAAAAAAACTAAACTATGATATATGTGCTGTATTTTAGAGTTTCTGAACATAGAAGGAGAAAATGTTGAAGCAACAGGATTGATGAGAAATGTAACGAGGATTCACATTAATTAATTATAGGCGATGTCAACAAAATGCAGCTTTTTTTTTTTTTGTATAATATTATAAAGTCATAAAACTGCTGGTGCATGTTTAGCCTTCCTGACATCGACCCGGGAGGATAAATGACAAGACAGAAGAAAAAGAAAAGCAACAGCCAGTGATGGAAAAACATAAGATGGATGTCTCTGTTTTTGTCTTTCTCTCTCTCTTTCTCTCTCTCTCCTCTCTCTCTCATCCTCTCTCTCTCTCTCTCTCTCTCTCTCTCTCTCTCTCTCTCTCTCTCTCTCTCTCCCTCTCTCCCCTCCCTCTCTCCCTCTCTCCCTCTCTCTCTCCCCCAGGGTCCACAGCTGAAAAGTGATACATGGCTCAGTAATGGTCTGAGCCCTGGGGAGAGCGGCTCTGTGGCCTTGGTAAGAGACTATCAACACACACACACACACATACGCCTTCACACCCAGTCATGCACAGCCGGTCGCGGGCGTACACACACACACACACACACACACACAGTGGAGTACACACAGGTTGGACTATTATGAGCGTTTGAAGCCTGACACCAATACATCTTCACCTCTTTGTTGTTTTTTGTTTCATTTTCTCGCCTCATATTAAAACATATTCAGCAGCTCCAAACTCCAAAACTGCATTTAAAACCCTCATCAAACATCACAGCTTTAACCCTCCTGTTGTCCTCGAGTCAAGGAAAGGAAGGAAGGAAGGAAGGGAGGAAGAAGGAAGAAAGGGGAGGGAGGAAAGAAGGGAGGAAGGAAGGAAGGAAGGAAGGAGGGAAGGAAGGAAAGGAGGAAGGGAGGAAGGAATGAAAGAAGGACAGAGGAAATAACAAAGGGAGGAAAGAAGGAAGGAAGGAAAGGAGGGAGGGAGGGAGGAAGGAAGGGAGGAATGGAAGGAAGGAGGGAGGAAAGATGGAGGGAGAGAGAAAGGAAGGAAAGAAGGACAGAGGAAAGAACGAAGGGAGGAAGGTAGGGGTAGGAAAGAAAGAGAGAAGGAGGGAGGGAGGAAAGAAGGAAGGGAGGAAAAAAGGAGGGCGGGAGGAAGGAAGGACAGAAGGAGAACAGGGGATGGAGGAAGGAAAGAAGGAAGGGAGGAAGGAAAGAAGGAAGGGAGGAAAGAGAGAAGGAAGGAAGGAAGGAAGGAAGGAAAGAAGGAACAGTCAAAAACAGACGGGGTCAATTTGACCCGGGAGAACGACAGGAAGGTTAAAGCAGTTTTAAAGGCAGCAGGATGATCCTCCACACTTCATACAGGAAGCTCTGATATATGACTTCCTGTTGTTTGGATATGTATTATAATGTTTCTCTGTACTGCTGCACATTTAATTTAATATAAAACCATGAACAGTGAGAGTAAAGTGCTGACTGTCAGCTTTCATTTAATGGTGAGAGAGCTGAAGAGAAACAAGAAGTTCCATTAAAGAGACAGGACGACTCTCTGACATTAGTAGTAACCATAGTAACATATAAATATCTAATAATCCAGAGACTTCCTCATCTGTATGCTGTTTTGGGTCAAATTTATTTTAGTTGAAGGGCCACATACAGCCCAGTTTGATCTCAAGTGGGACACCATCGCATAACTTAAAGCAGGGGTGTCAAACATGCGGCCCGTGGGCCAGAACCGGCCCGCAGAGGGGTGCAATCCGGCCCACTTTCCTTCCTGTGTTCTTTTCCTTCCTACCTTTTATCCTTTCTTTGTTCCTTCCTCCCTTTCTTCCTTCTGTCCTTCCTCCCTTCCTTCCATCTGTCCTTCCTCCCTTTCTTCCATCTGTCCTTTCTACCATTCTTCCTTCCTTCCTACCTTTCTTCCTTCTGTTCTTTCTTCCATCTGTCCTTCCTCCGTTTCTTCCTTCCTTCCTTCCTTCTTTCCCTCCATCTTTTTAATGATCTGGCCCACATGAGATCAAATTGGTCGGTATGTGGCCCTTTAAGGAATATGAGTTTGACACCTCTGACTTAAAGCATCTATTTACAAAGCAGATGAGCAGCTCAACAATCTCAGCCTTCTATACTACAGTAAGTGTTAAATCCTGAGCAGCTGCCACTTTGAGGTGTTTCTGTGTGAATCTGGAACAGTAGTTGAGTTTTATTGATGCTCATCACCGAAAAAGCTTATTCACAATAGATAAATAATCCCAAATATGCAACATTTCTGCAGCCAGGTGTGTAAAGGCCTATTCACACCTCCGGAGCCGGACGAAATTTACCTGTCCGGTACAAACGTTGTCTCCGGAGCTAGCCTTCAAACCTCCGTCCGGTTTCAGCGTTGTTGTGGATGTGACGCGATACATCCTCTAGAGGGCAGTGCCGGGTTGCAAATTATTTTGGTAGCGCACGAAGCGATCTCTGGCCAGATTCCACTTCATCTCCTCCCAGCTGTTTTGACAGCGCTGCTTGTCTCGATGACCGGGTACCGTCGCGTCATATAGATGGATATATCCTCGTACGAGCTCGCATATCTGTTCTTCTAAATTTAGCGCCATTTTTAAATGTCCAAATGTCTCTCTTCTTCGTCAATTTTCCGCGAATGGTTGGAACTTGACTCTATACTGCCGCCGCGATTTCCGGTGGTATTGCTCCGTTTCGCCCGGAGCACTACGGATTGCTAAGCTCTCTGGCTACGGACCTACTGACGGACGAAACCACCTCCGGGACCGGACGAAAGCGCCCGTATCCGGCTTCACCGTAGGGTGTGAATCGGCCTTAAAATGTGAGGTCAACCTGGTTAGAGGTACTGATTAATGGCAATTTATGACAATTTATGGCAATTTATGACAATTTATGGCAATTGAGGGTAAGGTTTAGTGAAAGGTAAACAGTAAACAGTATGAGCATGTGATAGCATAGATATTCAACTGTACTGCATGATATCTGGTAGTCCTTCTTCCTCCCTCCTTTCCTTCCTTCCTTCCTTCCTCCATTCCAACCTTCCATCCTTCCATTCTTCCTCCCTTCCTTCCTTCTTCCCCCCTCCTTTCCTTCCTCCCTTCTTTCCTTTCTTCCTTCCTTCCTTCCTTCCTTCCTTCCATGCTTCTTCATCCCTTCTATCCTTCCTTCTTCCTCCCTTCCTTCCCTTCTTCCTCCCTTCCATCCTTCCTTCTTCCTCCCTCCTTTCCTTCTTCCTCCTCCTTTCCTTCCTTCCCTCCCTTCCATCCTTCCATCCTTCCATGCTTCTTCCTCCCTTCCTTCCTTCTTCCTCCCTCCTTTCCTTCCTTCCTCCCCTTCATCCTTCCATCCTTTCTAAGGGACAGATGAAAGAAACATTGAATGATAGATCTCACTGACTTTCTATCTGATGAACTTTCGCCTTTTTAATGCATCATTTCACACTCATCAGTCCCATCAGAGCTGCATATCGTGCAGAGGACGCTGAGCCTGTCCCTGCTCACATCTGGGTGAGAGACAGCAGCTGTCACAGAGCTGACACGTTAAGACAGACAACCGTTCAACACCTCGGCCAATTTAAGAGTCACTGATTAAACTATTGACGGGGAGGAGACACGAACACCACGCAAACTCCAGAAAAGACACCAGCTGTCTGAAAGAGTCAAATCCAAGAAGCAGCAGAGCGGACCAATTAACTTCACATTAAAGTTATTAACCTTCCTGTCGTCCTCCAGGGTCAAACTGACCCCGTCTGTTTTCACTGTTCCTTCCTTCCTTCCCTTCCTTCCTGCCTTCCTTCCTTCCTTCATTCCTTCTTTCCTCTGTCCTTATTCCCCCACTCCTTCCTTCCTTCCTTCCTCCCTCCTTCTCTTTTTCTTTCCTCCCTCTATCTTCCTCCCTTCCTTCTTTCCTCTGTCCTTCTTCCCTCCCTCCTTCCTTCCTTTCCTTCCTCCCTTCCTTCTTTCCACAGTCCTTCTTTCCTCCCTTCCTCTTTTCCTTCTGCCCTCCTTCTTTCCTTCCTCTTTCCTTCCTTCCTTCCTTCCTCCATCCTTCTGCCTTCCTTCCTTCCTTCCGCTCTTCCTTCTTTCCTTCCTTCCATCCTTCCATCCTTCCATCCTTCTTCCTCCCTTCCTTCCTTATTCCTCCATCCTTTCCTTCCTTCCTTCCTTCCTTCCTTCCTCCCTTCCATCCTTCCATCCTTCTTCCTCCCTTCCTTCCTTGACTCGAGGACAACAGGAGGGTTAATATTTCCTTTTTAAAGATGCTTTCTTTTGGGGTTTCTTGGAGAGTGAGAGTCTAGAGACAGACAGTGATCTTTAACCACTTCTCCATCAGGGCACATCATCATTTTTAATATTTCAGTGACTGTCTGAAGTCTGCGGCTCACAGACATCCCCTAGTGACGCTCTGCCAGACAAGTACAGCAGAACAACCTCTTTCTTTTTTCCACTGAGGGGCTTCTTACTTTCAGCCATAAAACGAATAATCAGTTCAGGATTGAGGTCAAGTGAGTGACTCAGCTAATCAGAAAAACTCCACTGTTTGTCTACAGTGTCATAAAAATTGGGTGACTATGTATAAAAGGGTCTGCATCAGGCAGGGAGTTCTGGTCCTCTGAAATGAGGCATACTCAGAGATCACTTATAATAAACATAAAGCAGTGAAACTTAAACTAACTACTTACTAAAACAAACTTTGTTCTTTACTTAATTACGTAACTAAGTAACCAAGGTTGCAACATTCCGGAATTTTCAAAGTTCTGGAATCTTTCCATTCCAATTAACCAGGCGGGGAGTTCCGGAATCACTCTGAAATGAGGCCAACCAGGAAGTAACTTAGAGCTGCATTCTATCAAAAGGCCACCAGGGGGCGACCGTCTCTATACAAGTCAATGGAGAATTCACCAACTTCTCACTTGATTTCTAACCTCAGTAAACGTTTTCAAAATGTGTTTATGGTCTCAATCGCTAGTTTAAAGCCTTCTTCAATGCAGTATGATGTTCATTTGGGACATTTTGGCCTCCCTGATTTTATATGTGAAGATAAAGCAGGGTATGCATTAGGGCGTGGCTACGTCCTGATTGACAGGTTGATTGACCAATGTCCTCGAGGTCCAGCAACCTCCCCGCTCCACCCATGGCCCCACCTCATGCCCATATAAGTAGAATCCGTGTTTTTATTTTTCCCAGCATGCACCTGAAATTTTCAAGATGGCGCTGTCTAGATTCGAAACTATTGGCTTCCGAGCAGCAGTCCACAAACCAATGGGTGACGTCACGGATGTTACGTCCATTTCTTTTATACAGTCTATGTTCTGCATGTCCAACACTGCTGATGTCATGAAATTAAAGTTGACAGGCAGCACTTTAAACTTTAAATTCAACTCAAATCCAATACAGAGTATAAAAAAATAAGTCACTGCAAACCTCAGGCACACCCAAATACACACAAAACACACACATATATACACACACTCAGAAGAAGAAGAAAAAAAACCCACTATTCAAACATTGTGAATCTGTCATTTCCTTTAAAGTTTAGATCTGAGCGACCTCTCTGGAGCCCCCGAGGCCCCCCCCCACCCACCCGGCCGTCTTAACACCGAGAGGCAGTTCTGGGTGAGTAACAGCGCTTCTTTTTCTCACCTCTGCAAAGATTCGAGGAGACAAGAAACGACAGACTCACGCACGTCTGTCTGTCTGTCTGTCTGTGTGTCTGTGTGTCTGCAGACTGTTCACATGTAGAGGAGGAGAGACGAGGACACTCAGGCGTCTCAGTCTTTTTTTTTTTTTTTGTTATTCTGTCACAGTGGCTTTCAGCAAAATGGGAAAATAGATTGAGGTGTGAAGAAACAGTGGAGGCATTTAAAAAAGAAAAAAGAAGGATAATAGCATTTTTTTTTTTCTTTACCTGATCTCCATCTTTCCGTACCGGCACCGCATCAGCTGCTGGAGAAACAAAAAGAAGAGAAGAGATGAATATTTAAGATAATTTGATTATTACAGATGCTTCAGTAGAGATACAACACTTCTTCGTCTCTCCTTTCCTTCCTTCCTTCCTCCCTTCCATCCTTCCTTCTTCCTCCCTTCCTTCCTTCTTCCTCCCTTCCTCCCTTCCCCCTTCCTTTCCTTCCATCCTTCCTCCCTTCCTTCCTTCTTCCTCCCTCCTTTCCTTCTTTCCTTCCTTCTTCCTCCCTCCCTTCCTTCCTTCCTTCTTCCTCCCTCCTTTCCTTCTTCCTCCCTTCCATCCTTCCATGCTTCCATCCTTCCATCCTTCTTCCTCCCTCCTTTCCTTCCTTCATTCCATGCTTCTTCCTTCCTTCCATCCTTCCTTCCTCCCTTCCATCCTTTCATCCTTCTTCCTCCCTTCCATCCTTCCTTCTTCCTCCCTTCCCCCCTCCTTTCCTTCCATTCTTCCTCCCTTCCTTCCTTCTTCCTCCCTCCTTTGCTTCCTTCCTCCCTTCCATCCTTCCATCCTTCCTTCTTCCTCCCTTCCTTCCTTGACTCAAGGACAACGGGAAGGTTAATATTTCCCTTTTTAAAGATGCTTTCTTTTGGGATTTCTTGGAGAGTGAGAGTCTAGAGACAGACAGTGATCTTTAACCACTTCTCCATCAGGACACATCATCATTTTTATTTAAGATCATTTGATTATTACAGGTGCTTCAGTAGCAGGAGCAGAAAAGCAGACACACAGATACAACACACTGTACACAGCTGATTTGTCTCCATCTATGATATCCCTTCCTCCCTTCCTTCCTCCCTCCTTTCCTTCCTTCCTTCTTCCTCCCTTCTTTCCTTCATTCCTCCCTTCCATCCTTCCTTCTTCCTCCCTTCCCCCTCCTTTCCTTCCTTCCTTCCTTCCTCCCTTCCATCCTTCCATCCTTCTTCCTCCCTTCCTCCCTTCCCTCTCCCTTCCATCCTTCTTCCTCCCTTCCTCCCTTCCCCCCTCCTTTCTTTCTATCCTTCCTTCTTCCTCCCTTCCTCCCTTACTCCCTCCTTTCCTTCCTTCCATCCTTCCTTTCCTTTCTCCTTTCCTTCCTTCTTCTTCCCTCCTTTCCTCCCTTCCATCCTTTCATCCTTCCATCCTTCCATCCTTCTTCCTCCCTCCTTTCCTTCCTTTTCCTCCCTTCCCCCCTCCTTTCCTTCCTCTTCCTCCTTTCCTTCCTTCTTCCTCCTTTCCATCCTTCCTTCTTCCCTTTCATCCTTCCATCCTTCTTCCTCCCTTCCATCCTTCCTTCTTCCTCCCTTCCTTCCTTCTTCCTCCCTCCTTTCCTTCCTTCCTCCTTTCCTTCCATTCTTCCTCCCTTCCATCCTTTCATCCTTCTTCCTCCCTTCCATCCTTCCTTCTTCCTCCCTTCCCCCCTCCTTTCCTTCCATTCTTCCTCCCTTCCTTCCTTCTTCCTCCCTCCTTTGCTTCATTCCTCCCTTCCTCCCTTCCATCCTTCCTTCTTCCTCCCTTCCTTCCTTGACTCGAGGACAACAGGAGGGTTAATATTTCCTTTTTAAAGATGCTTTCTTTTGGGGTTTCTTGGAGAGTGAGAGTCTAGAGACAGACAGTGATCTTTAACCACTTCTCCATCAGGGCACATCATCATTTTTATTTAAGATCATTTGATTATTACAGGTGCTTCAGTAGTAGGAGCAGAAACACAGATACAACACACTGTACACAGCTGATTTGTCTCCATCTATGATATCCCTTCCTCCCTTCCTTCCTCCCTCCTTTCCTTCCTTCCTTCTTCCTCCCTTCTTTCCTTCATTCCTCCCTTCCATCCTTCCATCTTCCTCCCTTCCCCCTCCTTTCCTTCCTTCCTCCCTTCCCCCTCCCTTCCATCCTTCTTCCTCCCTTCCTCCCTTCCCCCCTACTTTCTTTCTATCCTTCCTTCTTCCTCCCTTCCTCCCTTACTCCCTCCTTTCCTTCCATTCTTCCTCCCTTCCTTCCATCCTTCCTTTCCTTTCTCCTTTCCTTCCTTCTTCTTCCCTCCTTTCCTTCCTTCCTCCCTTCCATCCTTTCATCCTTCCATCCTTCGTCCTCCCTCCTTTCCTTCCTTCCTCCCTTCCATCCTTCCCCCCTCCTTTCCTTCCTTCCTCCCTTCCATCCTTCCATCCTTCCTTTTTCCTCCCTCATTTTTATTTAAGATCATTTGATTATTACAGGTGCTTCAGTAGCTGCTGGTATCTAAAATAAAACCATGAGCAGAAACACAGATACACCACACTTTACACAGCTGATTTGTCTCCATCTATGATAAATAAGAGAGGGAGGGAGGGGGGCGAGCGAGGGAGGAATAACATGAAGATAGAGGAGAGAGCGAGGGAAGGGTGGGAGATAAATAACAGTGTGTCAGGCTGATTCAGCCTTCAACATGCTCGCTGAGGGAAAATGACAACGCTGTCCAGTATATCTCTCTCTCTCTCTCACACACACACACACACACACACACACACACACACACACACACACACACACACACACACACACACACACCAGGCTAAAATTAGATTAATTATCCACGCCAAGCTTTGGCACACAGAGGGCACAACCAGTTTGAGTCATGAAGGCCGGAGATGATTTTAAAATATTTGAGGGGCGATGAAAGGCGACACTATTCTGCTAGTTAATATCATAAGTAATGGTGAGCTTCTTTATTAAATTAGCGGTAATAAAGAAATAAAATCTGACTTAACCTTCTGCTTATGCAACACTATGCCCTTGAGTTTGGCCCTTTCAAAATAAAAGCAGAATAGCAATGTGTGGGGAAAACAAGCAGCTCTCTTTTATTTGTTTGTATGTATTATATTGTTGAATCTAACTGGACTCATCATCTGGCAGGAACACAATGCAGTGTCATTACATAAGCCATCCACACACATGCACACACACACAACCCTGGAGCTTTATTTTGAAACATGAATGTTGTATTTCTGCTGTTTATTGTGACCAAAGAGAAATGGCTACAGAGGACATGTGATATGAAGAGAAGATTGTCGGTTGTAGGTCGAGGTTGTAATCTCAGTCTCAAGTCTGAGTGATAGATGCCATGTAGCAGTTATTATAGTAATAATAATAATAATAGTAATTACAACCTGAGGAAGTGAAGTGGTGCAGTTCTTATGACATCTATATAATAAAGTGATAAATGTCCATATTTAGAGGTTCAGGCGGATTGGTTAGATCCTGATTTGCAAACAAGTGTAGTCAGAAAAAAATATAACAGTAACTATGATTGTTGTGTTTTTTTGCTGTTGCTATGACGACAAAGGTTTCCTGACTTTAAGGTAGTATGTAGGTAGTAAATAATAACTTTAACCCACAGCACATTTCAACCAATCATTTTAACTCAACCAAGTGGTTGCGTGTCTAACATAAGCAGATCTTAACCACATGGTGTTGTCACGTCATAAAACATCATTATTATTTTACCTGTATTTGACAGTACATGGCATAGAGGCCGACAGGAAATGAGGGGGGGGGTAAGGTGACAAATGTCCAAAGTTAAAGGTTCAGGCGGACTGGTTAGATCCTGCGTAGTCAGAAGCTTGTGAATCGAGACAGTTTTTTTTAAAATACACACAAAAAGTGTTGTTTGCTGTTGCTATGACAACATAGGCTGCCTAACTTTAAGGTAGTATGTGGGGTACCCCACAGAGATAATCTTCATTTAAAGGAGTCACTGATCACTCACTCACTGATTTGATGGCACTTCAGTATTAAAACACAGCTGCTCCCAACCTGTAGCTGCTTCACTTCCTGCTGAACTAAGTAATAATTAGAAATCCATAAATGTTCAAACATCTGCTGGACTCAGTGGAAAGCTATTATTGCATTTTATTAATATGTAGTTTATTATCTGCCACGGCTCCAGATGCTCTAATGTGTTCTCGGTATTTAACTTTAAAACTGTGTCATTCCAAAGATCCTATTTTTAAGAATTGCTGACAATTTATGTAGTTAAATAAAATCGTTTTTTCTTCCTTCCCTCCTCCCCTTCTTTCCTTCCTCTCTCCTTTTTCTTCCTTCTCCCTCCTTTCCTTCCTTGACTCGAGGAAAACAGGAAGGAAGTAAGGACAGAAGGAAGGAAGTGAGGAAATTAGGAAGGGAGGAAGGAAAGACAGGAGGAATGAATGAAGGAAGGAAAAGAGTAAGGAGGGAGAAAAAGAGGAAGGAAGAAAGAAGGGAGGAAGGAAGTGAGGAAGTGAGATACGAGGAGATACTTTTTAGGTTGTAGCTTTTTGAATGTGACGTTGAGCCGTGTGCACAAACCATCATAAAGACTGTGAAGACATGACTTTGCCTTTCAGCTGCTTGTAATGACTGAGCAGCACTTCCATTATAGATGGAGCAGATAGATGGAGAACTCCGTCACAGCCTGGAGAGAACAACACCAGGATTAGTGCAGGGTGTGTTCATGTGTGTGTGTGTGTGTGTGTGTGTGTGTGTGTGTGTGTGTGTGTGTGTGTGTGTGGTAGCAGTGGAGAGATAATGAGTCGACATCAGTAGTGGCTCAGACAGTCGAGGGTTTAGATTTTAAAGTATAAGGTCACCGACTGGATCCTCAAACCAACCTGGAAAATAACATAGAAACGGTTTCTTCTTCTTCTTTACAAAAACTACAAAGCTGTTAAAAAAATAAAATACTATATTTTAGTAAGTTTATAAGTATAATGAGAGAAAAAAGACTTTGATATAATCCTGGTTATGATCACTAAATGAGTGTTTTCTAATGTGTTTGTACAATCCTCATTACAGCAAACTGAATAGATAGATTTGAAAGAGCAAAATATATTAGCTTGGTTATTACTTATTATTTTCAGGACTTTATAAAAGCATATTTTTTTAATTCAGTGAGACAGAGTTGTAGTCAAATGATATAAATTGACGTTACACCAACGTGTGAGTGAAGAAACAGGAAGTTCTGTTTTCTGTTGGTTTTAACCCTCCTGTTGTTCTTGAGTCAAGGAAGGAAGGAAAGGAGAGAGGAAGGGAGGAAGGAAGGGAGGAAGGAAGGAAAGGAGAGAGGAAGGAGGGAGGGAGGGAGAGAGAAAGGAAAAGAAGGACAGAGGAAAGAAAGGAGGAATTCTTCCTTCCTCTGTCCTTCTTTCCTTCCTTCCTTCCTTCTTCTTTTCCTTCCCCCCCCCCCCCTTCTACCTACCTACCTTCCTTCCTTTCTTTCCTTCCTCCCTCCCTGCTTTCCTCTGTCTTTCTTTCCTTCCTTCCTTCCTTCCTTCCTCTCTTCCTTCCTTCCTCTGTCCTTCCTTCCTTCCTCTTTTCCTTTCTCCCTCCCTCCCTTCTACCTTCCTTCTTTCCTCCTTCCTTCCTTCCTTTCCTTTCTCCCTTCCTTCTTTCCTTTCCTCCCTCCCTTCCTTCCTTCCTCTTTTCCTTCCTCCCTCCCTCCCTTCTACCTACCTTCCTTCCTTCCTTTCTTTCCTTCCTCCCTTCCTGCTTTCCTCTGTCCTTCCTTCCTTGCTTCCTTCCTTCCTTTCTCCCTTCCTTCCTTCCTTCTTTCCTCCGTCCTTCCTTGCTTCCTTCCTTTCTCCCTCCCTCCCTCCCTCCCTCCCTTCTGCCTTCCTTCTTTCCTTCTTTCCTCCGTCCTTCCTTGCTTCCTTTCTCCCTCCCTCCTTCCCTTCTACCTTCCTCCTTTCCTCCCTTCCTTCCTCCCCTCCTTCCTTCCTCCCTCCCTCCTTTCCTTCCTTCTTCCTTCCTCCTTTCCTTCCTTCTTCTTCCCATCCTTCCTTGACTCGAGGACAACAGGAGGGTTAAATAACCTCCATCACTTTACATTGAAAGCCGATTGAAGGATTTTAACAGTCAGTATGAACAGTAGATTATTACAGAGAGGAAAAAACCTGACTGCTGCTTTAAATACTAACTGCAACTAAACTCCAGCTCACAGTAAAAAACCAAAGCTGTGAGAAAGTGGGAGACATTTCTCCACTGCTGAGAACTTTAGAAATGGTGTACTGGAGGATATGAATAACTCTTTTGTGTGACTTTCCTCCCACTCTGTCTGCTGAGCCGTCTCCTCGCTATGATTCAGAAGGCAAACAGCAGACTGTGGATGATTGTCGGCTGGTGGTGGAGACGCTTCACCTGGTCAGCACAGAGCCTGAAGGCAATATTAAAAAAAAAGAAAAAACAGAAACTGGCCCATTAGCTCGTTTTCTGCCTCGTTTCCAGCTGGCATCCACCTCGCATCTTCGCTTCCAACATTTCCACAGTGAGCAGATCTCACACAGCTCTGCATTTAGAGCCTCAAATAATGACTTTTTCCACCCATCAATTAATTAGTTTAAAGTCCGTGTGAAGTACAGTAAGAATAAATATGTGTTCTGAGTTTGACATACCACAGAAAAGTGTGTTGTTAACCACCCCTGCCAAATTTGAGTGATTAAAAAAATCGCCAAATATATGAAATTAGGCTTCAAAGTTGTGTAAAAATCAGCCTCTTTCTCTGCTCCCAAACGCTGTGGGCGTGGCCGCCGAGTCCGCTGAAACCCCGCCCCCTACCAAGAGTCACCTGTCAATCAAAGTCACCACCTCTACCAGAAACATGGACGCTACGTTTGAGAGCTTTCTGCTGCTAACTCAGCTGCTAGCTCGGCGGCTAACTCAGCTAACTGGCTAACTGTAGACTGTAGTAGTAGTAGTAGTGTGTGCTGAATGTATTTATACCTCTACAGCAGCAGGGGCGGGTTTATGCTAATCACTAAATCCTGAACACAGAAATGTTGAAACACAGTTTGTGAAGCCTAGCTCCACAATTCAAATCTAAATGGTTGAAATGCTTTTTACACCTTTTTTAGAAATACATTTATGACCTATTTAATGTGTTTAGAAGAAAATGTCTGAATTCACTTTACACGGTCTTTAAAGTAAATATGTCAGAAAATAACTGACATAATTGCCCAAAGTTGACATCTTCAAATTGCTTGCTTTGACTAATATTAAATAGTAATATATAAAATCCACAAAAGCAGAAAATCCTCTCATTGTTATCGATTTAATTTTCTGTCACTTGATTTTTCTCACTTTTGCTTAACCCTTAAACAGGCCTTACTAGTTATGTCATTTGCACCTAAAGTAAGGAAGGAAGGAAGGAAGGAAAGGAGGAAGGAAGGGAAGGAAGGGAGGAAGAAGGAAGGAAAGGAGGAAGGAAGGGAAGGAAGAAGGAAGGAAAGGAAGGAGGGAGGAAGGAAGGAAGATGGAAGGAAAGGAGGGAGGAAGGAAGGAAGGTAGGAAGGAAAGGAGGGAAGATGGAAGGAAAGGAGGGAGGAAGGGAAGGAAGAAGGAAAGGAAGGACAGATGAAGGAAGGAAGAAAGGAAGGACAGATGAAGGAAGGAAGAAAGGACAGAAGGAGGGAACATTTACCCTAACAGCTGAACTTAGATCTGAGGAAGGAAGGAAGGAAGGAAGGAAGGAAGGACAGACAGATGAAGGAAGGAAGGAAGGAAGGAAGGACAGACAGATGAAGGAAGGAAGGAAGGAAGGAAGGACAGAGGAAGGAAGGAAGGAAGGACCCGGGTGCACGTTGTCTGTTTAAGGGTTAAATTTCCTCTCGTGATCCAAACACATCGTCACAATCTCTCAACCAGTCGGTGCCATCGTGTCACACATCCTTGATTACAAACTAGAAACAGGATGCGATGACTCATAACCAGGGACCCTTGCGCTCATATACTCCTCGTGGATGGATTGACTCCTCAGATTCACGCCGCTCATAAACAATCAGTGCTCCTCGTTGTGGAAGTGCCTCCGCAGCGTTACGACGAGTGAAAATGAAATCTGTGTCCAGTTTAACACTCAGAGCCGGAGCTAAAATTAGATTAATTATCCACACGCCCTGCCTCAACACAGGAGGGGGGAGGGGGGTGGAGGGGGGGGCACGGCCTGTATGAGTCAGCAAGGCTTGGGATGTTGATGGATATTAGATTTAAGTGTTGATGAAAGGAGTGAAAGGAGAGACCCCCCCCTTCCTCCCCTCCTCCCTTCCTCCTTGTTAACACGAATTACAACCTACATCTGTAATATCTTGTAGTAAGAAATGAGATAAATGCTTCTTCTTCTTCTTCTTCTTCTTCTTCTTCTTCTTCTTCTGTGTGGGAGGAGTGTGAGTGGAAGAGCTGAGAGTTTGGAAGATTTTCTTTCTTTCTTTGCTATTTCTATCCTTTGTTTTTTTTGATTTATTGTTGGTTTATGTGTTTAGTGTTGTGTTGTATTAGTTTAATTTAAGTTTATATCTGTTTTGTGTGTTTCTGCTGGCCAGGCTTTGTCTTGGCCAGCATGGCCAGCATGGCCTCGAGTAGCTTCACTAAGCTGTCACGGAAGCATGGCATCAAGGTTGGTGCCGGCTCTCCGTGCAGCGTGGAGGAGGTGGCGTTGGCAGTGGGGGAGATCATCGGGCACAGTGCGGTAAAGTCTGCTGCCCGCATGAACAAGGCTGTGGTTTTGTTTTTGGAGAAGGTGGAGCAGGTGAATGTGGTGGTGGAAAGAGGGATTACTGTGAATGGGGTGTTTGAGCCGGTGATGCCTTTAACGCAGCCCGCGGCGAGGATCACACTATCTAACGTGCCTCCGTTCATCAGTGATGAATTCCTGATCGGAGAGCTGTCTCGCCATGGGAAGGTAATGTCCCCCATAAAAAAAGTTTTATCAGGATGTAGATCTGCACTGCTAAAACATGTTGTGTCTCACCGCCGGCAGCTGTTTATGATTTTAAACAACAAGTCAGAAGTATTTAATTACAGCTTCACTGTGCGTGTGGATAATTTCGATTACACTTTGTTTGCCACGTCATCTTTAATGAAGTGTTTCGGCTGTGGTGAAGAGGGACATTTAATTAAGGCCTGTCCTAAACGTGCCGGCCCGGCTACGCCGGGCCCGGCCACACCGGCTACGCCGGGCTCGACTGGTGGAGCAGCAGCGGCTGCTGCCACCGCCGCGGAGCGGCCGGTTCCCGCTGCGCGGCGGCGCAGCCAAGGTGCTGCGGGGGTGGTCGAGGCTGTAGCCGGCTCGGGCTCAGTCGGAGCGGTTGTTGAGCGGAGGGTGGATAAGGAACAAAACCGGGATGGTGATCGTGTTGAGGTGAGTGAAAGGGATAGTGGAGCAGGTGAGGGTATGGATACTGAGGTGGTGGGTGAGGTTTTAGAAGCTAAACTTTGTGAAGCAGGTGAGCTGGGTGAGGTGACTGGTGGGGAGACAGGTGAGTTAGGTAAGGTGACTGGTGGGGAGACAGGTGAGGTGAATGGTGGAGAGACAGGTGAGCAGGGTGAGGTGACAAGTGAGTTAGGTGAGGTGAATGGTGGAGAGACAGGTGAGGTGAATGGTGGGGAGACAGGTGAGTTAGGTGAGGTGAATGGTGGAGAGACAGGTGAGTTAGGTAAAGTGACTGGTGGGGAGACAGGTGAGTTAGGTGAGGTGAATGGTGGAGAGACAGGTGAGGGAAAAGGTGAGTTGTGTAAAACAGGTGAGGTGACAGCTGAGTTGTGTGAGGGTGGTGTAGCTGCTGGCGCTGGCGATGTGGTGAAGCGGCGCAGCAAGCGTAAAAATGTTGTGAATGCTGCTGTGGGGTGCAAAGGCTGGTCGGCTAGAGATGAAGCCGAGTGCTGCAGACAGCAGCGATAGTGAAGGCTGCATGTCTGACTGCAGTGACCTGTCTTTGTCACAGGTAGCTACTAGTCAAGAACAGAAGTATTCTAGTCAAATGATTAAAACATTCCTACAGTTGACTAAAGGCATTAAAGGCCTCAACATAGAACAACATTTTCCTGATAAACTTGCTTTTTATCACTCAGCTAGATATGTAATCAAGAACAGAGCTTCATCAGATCTCACTGATCAAGAAATACACAGACTTAATAAACGGGTGACTAATGTGAGAAAAGAACTTAGGTTTTAATGATGATTAGGTTGTTGATTTTATTTTTATTTATTTATTGTCATGTTTTTATTTTTTTTAACTTTTCCCTCATGATGGACTCTTTTAGAGTGGGGACGTTAAATGTAAACGGTGCCAGAGAAGAAAGAAAGAGGGCACTGGTGTTTGACACAGCAAGGTTGAAGAACATTGATGTTTTATTTTTACAAGAAACGCACAGTGATGAGAGCAAGGAGGCGGACTGGAGCAGAGAGTGGGAAGGACAGGTAGCTCTGAGCCACAACACCTCCCTCAGTGGAGGGGTGGGCTTCCTGTTCTCCAGAGCTTTTAATCCATCTTCACTGGAGGTCGAGCATGTTGTAAAGGGGAGGTGTCTTTTAGTAAAAGCACAGTTTGAGCATCACACTCTGGTTTTTATTAATATTTATGCTCCAACCAACGGTGCAGAGAGGAAGAGCTTTATAGAACAAGTCAACTCTAGACTGAATTGCTGTGGCTCGGAGGAGTTTTTATTCTTGGGTGGGGATTTTAACTGCACTGAGTGCGAGTTTTTAGATCGCAACCATGCAGAGCCTCATCCAGCCTCCCAACACGCTCTGAAGCAGCTGGTCTATTCTCATGGTCTTGTGGATGTGTGGAGGAGGATGAACTCAGACTGCAGACAGTATACATGGTCCCACCTAAAAGAAGACAGGATCTCTTTAGCCAGACTGGATCGTTTTTATTGTTTTAAGCATCATTTTAATGTTTTTAAGTTTTGTAATATCATGCCTGTTGGTTTTACTGATCACTCTTTGGTTTTATGTCGATTTACTATAAAGAATATTCGACCCAAGAGTGCATACTGGCATTTTAATTCAGTTTTAACTTTTGATAGAGGTTTTAGTGAGGTTTTAAGTTGTTTTTGGACTGCTTTTAGGAACAGGAAGGCTGATTTTACATGTCTTAGACAGTGGTGGGACCATGGAAAAACTGAGATAAAGCTCTTGTGTCAGCAGTATACTCTCAATGTCTCACGTGACACCTGTCGATCTATGAAAGACCTGGAGACTGAGATTGTGGAGCTAGAAACACTGAGTGCTTCCACGGAAAATCGGGGGATATATTGAAATCCTCAAGTCTAAAAAAATGGCCTTAGCCAACCTTTTGGATACAAAGGTACAGGGCGCACTGGTCCGATCCCGGGTCCAAAACATCAGTGAGATGGATGTTCCCTCTAGCTTCTTCTTCGGCCTGGAAAAAAAGCATGGACAGTCCAAGATAATCCACTCTTTGCTTTCTGACACGGGGCAAGAACTCTTAGAACCAGGTCAGATAAGAAGGCGTGCTGTGGAGTTCTACTCATCCCTCTATACAAGTGAGTATAATGAGGTGAATGAGTCACTGTACGAGGGGTTCTGTGGTGAGCTACCTCAAGTCTCTAAGGAGACAAACACACAGCTGGACAGGCCACTTCAGATGGAGGAGCTGCATGCCGCCCTGCAGAGTATGCAGGGACGGAAGGCTCCTGGCATCGATGGCCTGACAGTAGAGTTTTATAAAGCCTTCTGGCAGATTTTAGCCCCTGACCTTTTAGATGTTTTTAATGAAAGCCTGACTGCTGGTTCTTTGCCGTTGTCCTGCCGAAGAGCAGTTGTCACTCTTCTGCCAAAAAAGGGCAACCTGCAGGAGATTAAGAACTGGCGCCCCGTGTCACTCCTGTGCACTGAGTATAAAGTTCTGTCCAAGGCTTTGGCTAACAGGCTGAGGGAAGCTATGGAGCAGGTCATCCACCGGGATCAGACCTACTGCGTACCTGGCAGGGTCCATGGTAGACAATGTCTACCTAATTCGGGACGTTTTGGAGGTCTCCAGCTCATTGGGTATTAATACTGGTCTCATTTCATTAGATCAGGAAAAGGCATTTGACCGTGTTGAGCACGACTTCCTCTGGAAGATCATGGAGAAGTTCGGGTTCAGCACTGGTTTCATTGCCAGGATCCGGGTGTTATATAGTGACATTGAGAGTATGCTGAAGTTCAATGGCAGTCTGTGTTCTCCTTTTAGAGTGCATAGAGGCATCCGGCAGGGCTGTGCTCTGTCTGGGATGCTCTATGCACTCTCCCTGGAACCCCTCCTCTCTAAAATTCGCACAAGTATTGATGGTCTGGTTTTACCTGGTTTTAGAGAAAATGTCATTTTATCTGCCTATGCGGATGATGTTGTTGTTTTAATTAAAACACAAAGAGAAGTTGACATTTTAGCTAATTTAATTGTTTTATTTAATTCTCTGTCTTCAGCAAAAGTAAACTGGGCTAAGAGCGACGCCCTTGCTGTTGGCAGATGGCATGATGGTCTCCCAGTTCTTCCTCAGAACCTGCCTTGGAAGAGAGACGGGTTAAAGTATCTTGGTGTCTTCCTTGGCAGTAAGGTGGTGACCGGGAGGAACTGGGAGGGCGTTATTGAAAAAATAGAAGGTAAGCTTAAAAAATGGAGGTGGCTACTCCCTCACATGTCCTATAGAGGGAGAGTACTTGTGCTGAACAACCTAGTGGCCTCAATGCTCTGGCACCGTCTGGCCTGCATGGATCCTCCATCAGGTCTTTTAGTTCAAATACAAACAAAAATTGTTAATTTTTTCTGGGACGGGTTGCATTGGGTGCCACAGGGGGTGTTGTTTTTACCCAGAGAGGAGGGGGGCCAGGGCCTCATCCACTTGGCCAGCAGAACTGCCACCTTTAGATTACAGTTCGTCCAGAGATATTTGACAGGGCCGGCAGATCTGGTGTGGAGAGATGTGGCCAGCTGCATTTTCAGGCGTGTCAGTAACTTGGGACTGGATGCTGCTCTGTTTTTACTTGATTCTAAATTTTTAAGGTTAAATGGGTTGCCTCCGTTTTATCAGGGTGTTTTTAAGTCATGGGCCTTGTTTGGGTGCAATTCAGAAAAAAGCTCTACCTCTCTGTTCTGGTTATTAAAGGAACCGTTGGTTTATGGAGCAAGGTTGGATGTCAGTGGCGGAGCCACGCCTGGGCTGATGGCAGCACTATGCCGAACCAAGACTCTGGTCCTACAGCAGCTGGTAGATGCTGTGGGGGCCGGCGTTGGCTGATGCCCAGGCTGTGGCCCGTCTGCTCGGCATCCACTCCACCAGAGTGGCTCGGAAGGTCCTGGAGCTCTGGAGGCAGAGGCTGTCTGGACAAGAGAGAAGCCTCCTCATGAACTACAATCAGAGAACTGAACCTGTTAATACTGATCCCTTTCCAGAGCTCCAGATAACTCCTCAGTTTGGCGAGATGGACGGACCTCTCCTCCAAGACCCGCAGGTACTGAATCTGCACACCGTCAATGGAAAAACCATGTACAAGAACTGTGTCAAGATCATCAATAAGAGGGGGACTGTGCAGCAGGGCGCCCACTGTTTGGACTGGCAAGCTGGAGGAGGATGGAGCCGGTCCACAGTGGAGAGTTTTATATAAGCCTCCCCTTAGGAAGAGAACAGCCGACCTCCAGTGGAGGATTCTGCACGGTGCCTTCGCCTCCAATGCTTTTATCTCTGTGCTCAACCCTGCTGTGTCTGATCAGTGTCCCTTCTGTGGCATCCGTGAGACAGTCCATCATGTTTTTAGTGAGTGTAAGAGGCTTTCAGTGCTCTTCACTCTTTTAACCATTGTTTTTAATTTTTTTGGTCAAACTTTTAGTAAAACAGCTTTTATTTATGGTGCAGGGTACAGGAAAGTGAATCAGAAAAAGTGGCAGCTACTCAATTTTATTTCTGGAGAAGCCAAGTTGGCAATTTTAATATCTAGAAGGAATAAAGTGGAGGACAAAGCAGGTCAGGAGGCAGTGACAGTGTGGCGTGTTAACACCAGATGTAGGATAAGGTTGGAGTTTAGTTTTTATAAAATGTGTAATAATTTAGATTGTTTTAAAGATTTCTGGTGTTACAATGCTGCTTTGTGTACTGTGTTTGAGAATGAATTGCATTTTGCACAATGTCTTAATGACTGAATGTCTGATCTGTTTGTTTTTATTTTTTCTGGTTTATTTAAAATTTTACGCACTTTGGCACTTTATTGTTGATTGAGTGAATTGTACCTGTGACCGTGAATAAAGTGTGTTTGTAAAAATCAAAAAATCTTCTTCTTCTTCTTCAAGCTACAAAATATCACAAGTCAAGATGAGAGAGGGTGCTTATGTAGAAAAGTGCTTAAGTTGTTGAATGTCACTCTTAAGATTTTTTTCATTGTTGGAGGTTGGTGGAAAGGAGAGAGGAAGGAAGGGAGGGAGGGAGAAAGGATGGAAGGGAGGAAGAAGGAAGGAAAGGAGATGGGAAGAAGGAAGAAAGAAAGAAGGGAGGGAGGGAGGAAGGAAAGGAGATAGGAAGAAGGAAGAAAGAAAGAAGGGAGGGAGGGAGGAAGAAGGAAGGAAAGGAGATAGGAAGAAGGAAGAAAGAAAGAAGGTAGGGAGGGAGGAAGAAAGGATGGAAGGGAGGAAGAAGGAAGGAAAGGAGGGAGGAAGAAGGAAGGGAAGAGGGAGGGAGGGAGGAAGGAAGGAAAGGAGATAGGAAGAAGGAAGAAAAAAAGAAGGGAGGGAGGACGAAGGAAGGGAGGAAGAAGGAAGGGAGGGCGGAAGGAAGGAAAGGAGATAGTAAGAAGGGAGGAAAGAAGGGAGGAAGGAGGGAAGGGAGGAAGATAGGGGGAGGAAAGAAGGAGAGAGAAGGAGGGAGGGAGAAAGGATGGAAGGGGGGAAGAAAGGAAGGAAAGGAGATAGGAAGAAGGAAGAAAGAAAGAAGGGAGGGAGGGGAGGGAGGAAGGAAAGGAGATAGGAAGAAGAAAGAAAGACAGAAGGGAGGGAGGGAGGCAGAAGGAAGGAAAGGAGGGAGGAAGAAGGAAGGGAAGGGAGGGAGGGAGGGAGGAAGAAAGGATTGAAGGGAGGAAGAAGGAAGAAAGAAAGAAGGGAGAGAGGGAGGAAGAAAGGATGGAAGGGAGGAAGAAGGAAGGAAAGGAGATAGGAAGAAGGAAGGAAGAAAGAAGGGAGGGAGGAAGAAAGGATGGAAGGAAGGAAGGAAAGGAGATAGGAAGAAGGAAGGGAGGAAGAAGGAAGGAAAGGAGATAGGAAGAGGGAAGAAAGAAGGGAGGGAGGGAGGATGAAAGGATGGAAGGGAGGAAGAAGGAAGGAAAGGAGATAGGAAGAAGGAAGAAAGAAAGAAGGGAGGGAGGGAGGAAGAAAGGATGGAAGGGAGGAAGAAGGGAGGAAAAAAGAAGGGAGGGAGGAGGAAGGGAGGAAGAAGGAAGAAAAAAAGAAGGGAGGAAGGAAGAAGGAAGGGAGGGAGGAAGGAAGAAAGGATGGAAGGAAGGAAGGGAGGGAGGAAGGATGGAAGGGAGGAAAAAGGAAGGAAAGGAGATAGGAAGAAGGAAGAAAAAAGAAGGGAGGGAGGAGGAAGAAAGGAAGGATGGAAGGGAGGAA
>JAJDFG010001286.1:0-40295 GCA_021039105.1 Scomber colias
TTTATAAAGTTTTGATGTCAGACGTTCTCCTCATGATAACGTAACCCTCCTGTTGTCCTCCAGTCAAGGAAGGACTGAGGAAGGAAGGAAGGAAGGAAGGAAGGAATGAGGAAGTAAGAGGGAGGGAGGAAAAGAGGAAGGAAGGAAGGAAGGAAGGAAGGAAGTAAGGAAGGAGGGAGGGAGGAAAAGAGGAAGAATGTAAGGAGAGAAGGAAGGAAGGCAGGCAGTAAGGAAGGAAGGAGGGAGGGAGAGAGGAAAAGAGGAAGGAAGTAAGGAGAGAAGGAAGGAAGGAAGACAGGCAGGAAGGAGAAGGGGGAGGAAGGAAGGAAGGGAGGAAGGACAGATGGAAGGAAGGAAGAGAAGGATAGAAGGAAGGAAAGAAGGACAGAAGGAAGGAAGGAAAGAAGGACAGAAATAAGGAAGGAAAGAAGGACAGAAGGAAGGAAAGAAGGTGATTACATTGTCATGACGTTGTGGCAGTGTGTGTGTGTGTGTGTGTGTGTGTGTGTGTGTGTGTGTGTGTGTGTGTGTGGGCTTACAGGTGTGATATATTTCTATATTTATAGGAGCTTTATTGCACCTCTGGAATCGTGGGGAGCAGCAGAGAGCCACACAGACAGAGACAGAGACGCTGTTAACACCTGATAAATAAACGGAAGTCGACACGGAGGTTTTCACACCTTCCTGCTTCTCAAACAAGACGAGAGAGAGACGAGCACAAGAGAAATATGGACGTGTGAGTTGAGGTTTAGATTCAGCACTTTCACTAAAAACAATAAAATGACAGCCTGCAACTTATCATCTCCTGCTGAGGTTTCCTGTTATTGTTGGCTGTGTTAAAAAAACGGATACTACATACTTCTATACTACATATTATATAGTTCTATACTACATATTATACTTCTATACTACATATTATATAGTTCTATACTACATATTATATACTTCTATACTACATATTATATACTTCTATACTACATATTATATACTTCTATACTACATACTTCTATACTACATATTATATAGTTCTATACTACATATTATATACTTCTATACTACATATTATATACTTCTATACTACATACTTCTATACTACATACTTCTATACTACATATTATATACTTCTATACTACATATTTCTATACTACATACTACATACTATATACTTCTATAGCAGTATACTTCTATACTACATATTATATACTTCTATACTACATACTTCTATACTACATACTATATACTTCTATACTACATACTATATACTTCTATACTACATACTATATACTTCTATAGCAGTATACTTCTATACTACATACTTCTATAGCAGTATACTTCTATAGCAGTATACTTCTATACTACATACTTCTATAGCAGTATACTTCTATAGCAGTATACTTCTATACTACATACTACTATACTACATACTACATACTTCTATACTACATACTTCTATACTACATACTACATACTTCTATACTACATACTACTATACTACATACTACATACGTCTATACTACATACTTCTATACTACATACTTCTATACTACATACTTCTATACTACATGCTACATACTTCTATACTACATACTTCATACTACTATACTACACACTACATACTACTATACTTCTATACTACATACTACTATACTACATACTACTATACTACATACTTCTATACTACATACTACATACTTCTATACTACATACTTCTATACTACATACTTCTATACTACATGCTACATACTTCTATACTACATACTTCTATACTACATGCTACATACTTCTATACTACATACTACTATACTACATACTTCTATACTACATACTACATACTTCTATACTACATACTTCTATACTACATACTTCTATACTACATGCTACATACTTCTATACTACATACTTCTATACTACATACTTCTATACTACATACTTCTATATTACATGCTACATACTTCTATACTACATACTTCTATACTACATGCTACATACTTCTATACTACATACTACATACTACATACTTGTATACTACATACTACATACTTTTATACTACATACTACATACTACATACTTCTATACTACGATACTACATACTTCTATACTACACACTTCTATACTACATACTTCCCTCCCCTCCTACCTTCTTTCCTTCCTTATTTCTTCCGTCCTTCCTTCCTTTCCTTTCTCCCTTCCTTCTTCCTTTCCTTCCTTTCCTTCCTCCATCCCTCCTTTCTTTCACTCGAGGACAACAGGAGGGTTAAAGTCTTTCCCTGGAGGACAGCATCAGAATATATAAACGTTTGTTTCTTTGTCACAGTGGGTTGAACTTTTCACCTCGTTGCAGTGATGCAGAGGTCTTTAAAGAGACGTAACATGTAACTGGTGTCCCGCTGCTGCTGCTGCTGCTACAGCTTCAAATGCCTCACTGCACATTGATCAGATACATAATATATTTATACAATACTTTTTTTTTGTCTCCTCAGATCTCTCTTTTCTCTTTCTCTATAAAACCATACCTCACAATTCCTTAAAATCATTCATCATCCCTTCCTGATTCCACCAGAGAAAGTAAATAAATTCCAAAGTAGATACAGAAAGATGTCGCTTTGTGTCAAAGAACTGTTAAAATAAAATCTGTAGATATTATGTTAAGTGTCTATTCAGATGAACAGTCTGTGAAAATGAATTTTAGTGAGTGCAGAGCCATAGAAATATGAAAAAACGTTGATGGAATTACCATCAATTGCTGCATTTCTTCATCCAGAACTAATGGGAATGTGTTTAATTCAACGTGAAGTAGCAGGGGCCGCATTAACGGCATCATCAGGCTAATGGGAGATTGACTCAATGAACACGCAATAAAGAAACCTCTGGTCACACAGCTAATGCGTTGCCACAAACCCACGCTATTAGACTGAGACATGATGCTTTCACACACTCATGCAGACCAATAGAGACCCATTTGGTGTGTAACTACACAGAGTAGAGGGATGTTGGATAGTTAATGACACTCAATGCAGGATTTGAAATGGGCTTTTATTTCGATTTTTATTTTTGGGGGGATGTTTTTGACAGTTGGTGGCATAGAGGCTGACAGGAAATAGGGAGAGAGAGAAGGGAATAACCGGCAGCACTTTTATGTGGTAGTGCAGTAACTACTCAGCTACATAGGCACTCCAAGGAAGGGAGGAAGAAGGAAGGAAGGGGGGAAGGAAGGAAGGAAAGGGGGGAGAGAGGGAGGAAGGGAGGAAGGGAGGGAGGAAGAAGGAAGGAAAGGAGGGAGGGAGGAAGGAAGGAAGGAAAGGAGGGAGGGAGGGAGGAAGGAAGGAAGGAAAAGAAAGAAGGAAGGGAGGAAGGGAGGGGGGAGGAAAGAAAGAGAGAAGGATGGAGGGAGGGAGGAAGGAAGGAAGGGAGGAAGGGAGGAAGAAGGAAGGAAAGGAGGGAGGTAGTAAAGGAAAGGAAAGGAAAGGAAAGGAAAGGAAAGGAAAGAAGGAAGGGAGGAAGGTAGGGGGGAGGAAAGAAATAGAGAAGGAGGGAGGGAGGGAGGAAGGAAAGGAAAGGAAAGAAGGAAGAGAGGAAGGTAGGGGGGAGGAAAGAAATAGAGAAGGAGGGAGGGAAGGAGGAAGGAAGGAAAGGAAGGAAAGACAGAGGAAAGAATGAAGGGCGGAAGGTGGGGACAACAGGAGGGTTAATTTATTGTCCATCCTCGGTCTTCACACACACATTTAATAGAAAGGAGTAGATAAAAATAAACACACACACACACACACACACACACTCATGATTTAAAGTGCATAGATGGTGTATAAAGTGCATTTAGTTCCCTGGCAGAGAAGCAGAACAGGTCATGAGTCTAATTCAGGGCTGGAGGTGAATATTTTGAATAAAACAGCAAAAACAAATTGAGAAATAACTACTTTGTTAAGTGGTAGTTTGGGTGTTTGCCAGCCTGTGGCAGCATTTTACTGTCACTCTATTGAATTCAAGTCTTATCTGACTCTCAAACCAAAACCATAACCCGAGGCTTAAACTGCTCATTTCCCTCGTCTTGTCTTGTCTCAGTCTTAATTGGCGCTGTCACTCCTCCGACACGGCAGCCTGCCTATCATCCCTCCCTCTCATCCCTCCCTCTCATCCCCCCCTCTCCACAATATCTGACATTCTTCTCTAAACTCAACCTGTGGGAAGCGGAGACAAACATTTGGGCTGATTGTTCACTCCGGGGCTCCTCATCCCTGTCGGTCCTGTGTCATGCATCATTTAAAATCATATGCAATATCGTCTCCAGTGTTTAACATTTGTTTACACCATATGGCAGAACAATAGACTTACTGAGTGTGTGACAGAAAGAAAGAAAAAAAAAAGATGATTTATTTTTCTTTTCTGAGGACGTTTAGATGTGTAGTGGTGTGCTCTAGAGAATGGGAAGATAAATAGAGAGATATGAAGGGAGATAAATATGCAGAGAACAGATGGACGGATAGATCATGGAGCATCATCAGCAGCATGATGAAATGCAGAATCAAAAAGATTAGCATATAAGATAAAAAGGAGCTGGGAAAATATGGAATGTATAAAACTTTGCACCAACACGCACTCGCCTACACACATTATATTATATATATAGTTCTACTTTGACATTATGCAACATGTGGCAACCTACTATCTACCATAGTATCTATTTATTTTTAGATATTGCATATGGTTTTATTGACTATTGGCTTTAGTTTTACACTTATGCCTCTGAATTTCCCATTGGGATCAATAAAGTGAGTATCTATCTATCCATCTATCTATCAATCATCCATCTATCCATCCATCCATCCATCCATCCATCTACCCTCCATCTATCCATCATCTATCCATACTCCATCCATCCATCTATCTATATCCATCATCCATCCATCTATCCATCCATCCATCCATCCATCCATCCATCCATCTATATATCCATCTATCCTCCATCTATCAATCCATCCATCCATCTATCAATCCATCTATCCTCCATCCATCCACCTATCTATCTATCTATCTATCTATCTATCTATCTATCTATCTATCTATCTATCTATCTATCCTTCTATCGTCCATCTATCATCTACCTATCTATCCATCTATCATCCATCCATCCATCTATCCATCCATCCATCCATCATCCATCCATCTATCCATCCATCATCCATCTATCCATCTATCAATCCATCTATCCATCATCCATCTATCATCCATCCACCATCCATCTATCCATCTATGCATCCATCTATCATCCATCCATCCATCTATATATCTATCCTCCATCTATCTATCCATCCTATAAATCCTACTGTGATTTAGATGTTTTGGCTTCAGATCCTCGATTGAAGTGGAACATTATTTGATCATGATCCAAAGTCAAAAGGCAAAAAAAGGCTTCATTTCATTTCTTATTTGGATACATAAAAGTTAAGATGTCTAAAACATGCTCAGCCCTCTTTTTTTTAATCTATAATCACATATCCGTTGCGTTGCTCCGAAAGGCAGCCCACTTTCTTAGAAGTACTTTATGGATAAATATCACCCAACTTGACCACACTGTTACTTTTAGTATTCAACATGAAGCTCTGTACAGACTTTCTAATGAGTGAGGCAGACTCCCTGCAGTGTAATAAAGCTCATTTCCCAAGGTTAGTTCTCTAACATAAAGCATGGAGGCCTTGTATTCACTGAGAGAAACACTTTGTCCTCACTCACAAAGCCTTCCATAACCTCCTGCGGCCCTGCATCCTTTAAATGGGGACATTAGATTTTGGGTTTGCTGGACCTTACACTTCATTTTGTGCCACCTACAGCGATGGCAGGCATCTTGGTGAAGTCAATCAACAGCCGATCTCCAGATAAAAGTGGACCAGGTACAAAACTTCATCAAATCTTATGGTTGAAACCATGCGGGGAGCTCCGGTCCTCTAAAATGAGGCCAACGTGGAAGTAAATTAGAACTGCATTCTATCAAAAGGCCACCAGGGGGCGACCGTCTCTATACAAGTCAATGGAGAATTCACCAACTTTTCACTTGATTTCTAACCTCAGTAAACGTTTTCAAAATGTGTTTATGGTCTCAATCGCTAGTTTAAAGCCTTCTTCAATGCAGTATGATGTTCATTTGGGACATTTTGGCCTCCCTGATTTTATATGTGACGATAAAGCAGGGTATGCATTAGGGCGTGGCTACGTTCTGATTGACAGGTTGATTGACCAATGTCCTCGAGATCCAGCCCCCGCAACCATTCCTTTCATACCTCCCTTCCTTCTTTCCTTTCCTCCCTTCCTTCCTTCCTCCCTTCCTTCCTTGACACGGGTACAACAGGAGGGTTAATTATATATGTTATATGTTTTTAGTGTGTTGTCTTCCTAAGGCCATTTTAATATAAAGTGTTAAGTATCTGAGTATCCTGAAAAGCACTATATGAATAAAACGATTGTTATTTAAACCAACGAACACTGACTGAGCTTCAATTTCTCTTTTTCTGCAACACTCAGCTGTGTACTTGTACAGATTCAGATGGAGCCGATGTACAAGCATCTGTTTTTTACTCTGTACTTGCTGAACTTCTGCTACACTTGGGCTCCATCGCCCAGAGAGAGAAAATGTTTGGCTTCACAGTCTGGAGGTTTGTGTTTGACCAGTCAGTTATGTTCAGCACTCAAAATGCTCCCGGGCCTTCCTACAGTATGTCAGCAACAGGGATTTAATAGGGAGGTAGAAACTCTGCTCGGGAGTTTAAATCTGGCCAAGTGTAGTCAAAGTGAGGTAAGTCCCAGAGTGGCTCCAATGGTTCCTGATAAATGAATAGTTATTTGCTGAGTGGGCAAAATAAACGTAGCTTTTATTTATGAAGCATGTCCTGAGGGTAAATCCCAGAGCTAACATTAGCAATAGTAGCTTAAAGAACACACATTTGCAAAAGCATCCACACACACACACACACACACACACACACACACACACACACACAGGTTTAGCTTTTTGTATGCAGGTTATTGTGCATGGTCCCAGTGCTAGCGTTTATCAGCCAACAGGTTCACAGCAGAGACACAAACAGGTTTAAATGGATTTAATATTTTGTAGCTGTGTTATTGTTTGGTCTGTATTAGTGGACAGTAACTTTGATCAGCTGCCATGTCAAACATCCAGGAACTCGGACACATTTGTACATCTATGCTTCTAAAGTATTCTCGTTCACATAAAGCTGTTCTTAGCCTGTAACCATATCTGTGACTTGAACCTAATTCTGACCTTAGAAGAAGTGGAAGCACTTTCCTTTAAAGACAGTGTGAAGTGAATTCAGACATTTTCTTCTAAACACATTAAATAGGTCATAAATGTATTTCTAAAAAATAAAAAGTAAAAAGCATTTCAACCATTTAGATTTGAATTGTGGAGATAGGCTTCACAAACTGTGTTTCAAGATTTCTGAGTTAGCTGCCGAGCTAGCAGCTGAGTTAGCAGCAGAAAGCTCGTAGTGTCCATGTTTCTGGTAGAGGTGGTGACTTTGATTGACAGGTGACACTTGGTAGGGGGCGGGGTTTCAGCAAACTCCACTATCTCCAGGAAACTCAATTCTTGGAAGGGCATTCAGACATACTGGTTGGTAATGGCACACACACACACACACACACACACACACACACACACACACACACACACACACACTCTCTCTATTGTGTGGACATCCAATGGGACAAATTGCTGCCGTTCACAGTTAATGTCATTGTTGTATCAACAGACCTTTGCAGCAGCCGTTGGGGCTTTGAATGCCTCGGCTTCATCGACTCGCCTCCCAAAACTTCTCATCGACTCGCCTCTCAAACTTCACCCTGAACTTTGCAGGAAGTTTTTTTTCATCGTCTGCATTGTGGACTTAATGTCACCATTTGTTTATATTATATAGCTCATTTAGCACTGAAGCTTAACACCTGATAGTATCACTTAGGAAAATGGATTGAAGTGTCACTGTGGTGCAAAAGAGCTTTCTGTGTGGATGTTACCATCAGGTTTTGTTCTTTTGGTTTTTATGAACCATGTAAAACTGTGTATTTGGTTTAATAAGTACTTTAACCCTCCTGTCATCCTCCCGGGTCAAACTGACCCCATCTCTTTTGACTGTTCCTTCTTTCCTTCCTTCCTTCTTTCCTTCCTTCCTCCCTCTTTCTTTAATTTTTCCTTCATTCTTCCCCTCCTTCCATACTTCTTTCCTCACTTCCTTCCTTCGTTCCTTGCTTCTTTCCTTCCTCCCTCCTTACTCCTTTCCTTCCTTCCTCTTTTCCGTCCTCCTTTCCTCCCTCCCTCCTTGCTCCCTTTCTTCCTTCCTTCCTCCTTTCCTCCCTCCCTCCTTGCTCCCTTTCTTCCTTCCTTCCTCCTTTCCTCCCTCCCTCCTTACTCCTTTCCTTCATCCCTCTCTCCCTCCCTATTTACTCCTTTCCTTCCTTCCTTTCGTCCTACCTTCCTTTCTCCTTTCCTTCTTTCCTCCCTCCCTCCTTGCTCCCTTTCTTCCTCCTTACTCCTTTCCTTCCTTCCTTTCATCCTTCCTACTTTCCTTCTTACCTTACTCCTTTCCTTCCTTCCAACCTTCTTTCCCTCCGTCCTTCCTCCTTTCCTCCCTCCCTCCCTCTCTCCTTAGTCCTTTCCTTCCTTCCTTCCTTGACCTGAGGACAACAGGAGGGTTAACTGAATATTTCCATTCATGCTATATAATTCTACCCACCTACATATATTGTAGAGGAACTTTCTGTACTTCTTTCTCCTTATTAATCTGACAGGTGTAATTAGTCTACGTGATATCTTGCATATTGATTCACCTGCTGTTTACACTAGTGAGCCTTACCTTTCCATCATGATGAGGTTTTTTATATGTATAAAATAGAATCATCTTTTTTATGAATTTGCTGAAATCTAATTTTCCTCTTTCTATGTATTCTCTTGTAAGTCTTATGAGAGCTAATAGGAATAGATGACTTATTCTGCCGGACAGGAAGGACCCGGCAGGATACAGATCCCTTCTCAGAGGATACTGAACACATACTGCAGTGTTTTTTGATCACTGAGGAGGAGAAGGAAGATGAAGGCTTTGATGATACTGGCTTGGACTCCAGCATTGAGCTCCTGGACCTGTCCTCTGGCCCATCACCTGTCTCCACCAGTCCAGCCAGCATTACACCTCCCACCTCTCTCCAGGCCCGCTGCTGGTCCTTTTGGGTCTATAGCTCATATCACTCCAGTAGCACCTGACTAACAATTGGTAATTATTCTTGCCTCATGCTTTGATCATACCATGTTAGAGAGCAGATTGTGCACAGATATTCCCTCTGGCCTACCAGACCTCTCTACAAGCTCCACACCAGACCTCCCAATTATTATATCGTGCTGTTGCAGCCTTGCCTTGTTGCAGCCGGTGATTGTTTCTGTCATCTGGTGGGGTTTACATTTTGACTTCTATATTATTTTTTCCCCCAGACTTCCCTTCTGTTCTTCATGGCCGTAGCTACCATTGAGGACACCGAGGTCATGTCTTAGGTATTTTTCTTCTTGAAGTTTCGTTTCATTGTGAAGTGAAAATAGCCGACGAGACAATTATCCTTGCATCAACGACCGATCACCGATCACATGACACGGACTAGCAGATACCGCGACCCCGGTGTTATGTCCCAACTGGTTTCACAAATATACAGCCAGCATATTACTGGAGATTTTTAAGTCGCAGTTATATAGCGCCCACTTCCACAAAAAATATTGGCTGCAGTAGATGTGAACTGCAACTTTTGCTAACTGTTCATTCATTGGATGAGCCCTTTTCTCCCAGTAGGCTTTGCTCCAGTCCACATTTTAAGAACAAACAAAGAAGATAATATATTGCAGTTATAATTTTTGGAAGTTGTAGAAAACTGAAATAGGAGTTGATTTAAGTTGCAAAATTGGAAGTGATAAGAAAGAACTGGAGCACAAGAGAAACCATGACTGAGAAATGCACAGCAGGAAAGCTTTTTATATAAATACATCATGGTTTACACTGAACTTGCATATAATATTCTTTTTGACCTCTGTATTTGAAAACTCCTGACTACGGCCTTGCTGTTCTTCCTCCACACCATCCTCACTTCTAGCAGGTAGCTGGCCCTCATAGTCCTGTAGCAGAGCCTTGTGGCAGCTGTGCATATCAACAGGACACTTCAAGTTATCTAAAGAGAAGTCTGGATTTATGGCAGGTGCAGGGAGCCATGTTGTGTCTCTGGGATCAACGTGATCCTTCGCCCAGTGGCCAGACTCTTCTCATCTGGTTGCATCTATTCTTGTTTAACTATGTGACATCCATAAGACGAGATGGACTCTGATTGTCAGGGACTACAGGAGGATCATGCAGCTGGTCCTGCAGGTAACAGTACGCTCATAAAGGGCACTACTCTGCTGTTGCTTGATGTCCACATTGCATGAAAACACTCCTAAATCATTCAGAGAAGACAATTATGTTGTTGCTGGGCTTTCAATACTTCCTTAGCTCATTGTCAAATAGATTTTACCAATTAATGGATATTTTTTTCTAAATCAACATGTAAAATATAAAGAAATTAGGGCTGTCAAACGATTAATTTTTTAAATCGAGATTAATTGCATAATTTCCATAGTTAATCGCGATTAATCGTGTTTTGAATTACATGTTTAAAATCCTGTTATTTTACATTTGAAGGCAGTTTTAAGCCCATAATGTAAAGCATTTCTTACCAGAGTGTCTTAACTAGGAATCAATCACGGCTCTGCTGCGACTCCCACACTCCAAAATGGTCCTTTGGTGGAGCTGAGGCTCGCTTGGCTGCACCTGGGTGTTTAGCGTGGAGGTGCTAACTCAAACTCCACGTACTCCGGTGGTAGTTAAACTCCGTTTGACACAGGTTGCATTTTACTTTTGACTTGTCAACTGAAGCGTCTGGAAGTGTTTTAAAGTTAAACAAGCCGTTCAAAAGTCCAGTAGCTCTCTTACTTTCCATCAGCGCGGTAGGTTTACTGCAGGAGGCCACTTCAAAGCATAGCGCTACAGCTAGAGGAGCCGTCTACGGGTGAGTAGAAAGGACAAAAAGGCTTGCAAAATTAAAATGCGATAAAAAAAATTAACGCGTTAACGCTGACAGCCCTAAAAAAAATTCAAATTATCTGATCAGGTCTCTCAGTCAAAAACAATGTAAGCGTTGTGTGTCTGTTTATTACTGTATATTAGTAACAATGGTTTCTACATTATGTAAGCATTAAACAACACAAAGTATTACTGTTTGGTTCTGTGGCATTCACAATAAGCCCCTGTCCTATTAGTTTCATTTATGAAGTGATAGTTGAGAGATTCATAACACTTGGTGAGAGTTTGGATTAAGAGAGAAGCATCAAACTCATGAGCTTTTGATCCACAGCTCTCCAGGCTGTAAAAGTGTCATATTTAGACATATTTTTCAAACTAACAGGATCAAAAGTGTGTCCTATAAATTTCAATGGGCAGCAAACAATAACTCTCCTCCTTCCCCCCCGTTTCCCCTTCTTCCCTCCTCCTCTTCCCCCTCCTCTACAGACTATCGTTCTCCAACAGATCAGGCTGTGATTTTACCGGCCAGCTTCCAGGTGGGTATATGTGTGTAAACTCATATGATTATAACAGTCAGGTCTCTCAGGCCATCAGGCGGAGGTCTTCTAGCTGTACCCAGAATTAGATCCAGATCCTGTGGGAACAAGCTGCCTGCTGACATGAAGTCCATCAGAGCTGTGTCAACATTCAAAAGCGAACTTTCCTATTCTCCAAGGCTTCTAGGTAATTACTGTCTGTCTGTGTGTGTGTGTGTGTGTGTGTGTGTGTGTGTGTGTGTGTGTGTGTAGTTGTACAATACCACTTGTTTCCATTATTGGTTACATGTGCAGCTATGTGATAGAGCAGAGGTTTCTATCATACTGCTGTGTTGATATTTTTAGGGGTTTATTTGATGTCATGTTGATACTTGTAGGTTTTTTAATTGCTGTGTTGTATGTTTAATGTAAATTGGGTTTATGCTTACATTCTTATATTCTCATATTTATACTGCTTATGTTTGATTTCATGGTTATGCCTTCATTTTTATATTTTGTTCTTCGATGTAAAGCACATTGAGCTAACTTGTAATTAAATGTGATATTATATTGCTACATACACATAATGCACAGCACAGTTTTCTATGGGAGCTAGTTTAGGACAAATTAGTGCTGTATGGCAGTATGACCAAAAATGTATATCACTGTATCTTTCAAAATAAAAGCGGTTTCACTGTATTTTTTTTCATGCATAATCAGCTGTTCACAACATCTTCTACTAGTTGAGAGAGGAGCTACTACTCTACTGAAGTAGATTGACTTAGGATGGACTATTTTACTGTCATGATGAGTGAATATTAGTAATATCAGAGCTGACAACATTCCCGTTTTTCCCGTATTTTAGACTCATCTCCCTCTACTCTCCCGTTTTGTCTTTTCTCCCGGGAATCTCCCGTAATTTACAGCCCCAACTTTGTTTGTTAATAATAATAATGAGATAGCGCACAATAACAAAGGTTTTATTTTGAAAAGCTTAGACAGGAAGCCACCGCAGATCCGTTAGTTTGACAGAAGCTGAAACACACGGCGAAATGTTTTAACTGTAAATAAAAGAGCAGAGTTTCCAGCCTGCGTCAGATGATGCTGAGTTTACTGACTAATTATTAAAAACCAGGAAGTGATGTGTGAACTATCGTCATGGTAACTCGCTCGGCAGGCAAACATCTTCTGCTGTTTGTTGAGCAGCAGGAAGCGCAACGCTGAAAAGGGTCCCATCTGAAATAGTATTGCGGGGCGCAGCGTTTCTAACGTTGTGTGATGAAATACACCGGTATGGCGGTATATTAAAAATTCATATCATAACGAAAATATACATGAACCAGTATTCAGTGTGAACCGGTATAGCACCCAGCACTAGGACAAATATGTGCAATGCTTCCTGCAGTTGGGTTGGATGACGTTCATACCACCCACGACCCAAGTTTGTTTGTAAATGGACCGAGACCTCTTCTTCAACAAGGTCTGCTTATTTTCGTCTGCACCTGAATGCAACTGCTGTGCTCACACCTGCCCAAATGAACCGCACCAACAGGGGTAAATGCTCCAGGGTTCAATTTAAAAAACTCCCTCAGTCTCTTTTCCTTTCTGCTTTTTATCCCAAAGTTGTAGTTGCCAGATTTTTTTCTGACACCCTGCAGCCTTTGTTACTGCTAACTCCCGCTGAGGAGCATGAAGACAGCCGCTGAATGTGTTCAATAGGGCAGCGAGCCAAGCCAGAACCTCCGCTGCCAAGAAATGAACCCCGACTCTTTTATCCCCCAAAGCAACCAGGACAGAGAGATCGAAACTCATTGTCAAGCTGGAGCACAATCAGGGCTGATATCTCCATCAGCGTGAGGCCTGATTACAGGATTCTTCTCTATAGTCAAGTCCATTTTTCTTTTTTTTTTTTGGAAGTGTGGCTCACCTGCAAAAATCTAGTTGAAATGGAAAAACAACACAACAGACTTTTGAGGTCAGACCAACTTTCTTCAATGAATTCTCTTTGATTGTGGAGCTTCACTGAAATTTGGATGTGCTGTTCACTCACAGTCACAGTGGTGTATCTACCAGAAACCAGCATGATGCGTTTCCTCTCTGGGTGTTTTTTACTTCCTTGGCAGACTTCTGTGTTTTTATTACTGTTCATTATTGAAACTTTAAGACTGCGGATAAATAACAGTTACATCCATCTGGATTTCAGCATTGTTATCTGTTGTTTTGCTGGCAGGATGTTCAATATCTAAACTTTACTATAGCGAATAAATATCACTTTATATTGTGTATATTACTGTTTGATGGTGTTATTTTTTTAGAAGGCTTATGTGTGCAGTATCTAAACATTACAGCAGCATCTGAACAATTCTCATCCATCCTTATAGTTCATATATTATTGTCTGATTGTCTTATTTAGAACCATGCAAGGCAGTGTACACACACTATATAACATTTGGACGCTCTACAAATGAAATTATTATGGCTTTAGTCACGCCTAAAAAGAGCAGTACTTTCTATTTCTCTACTTTTTGGAGGCACTGGAGAGGATGTTTGTATGTGTGATTTTATGGACTGAACTGGTCTGAAATAAAGATTGAATTGAATATACAGAAAATACTGGGTGAAATCAGGCGGGGAGTTCTGATCCTCTGAAATGAGGCCAACGTGGAAGTAACTTAGAGCTGCATTCTAGCAAAAGGCCACCAGGGGGCGAGTGTTTGTGTCAAAAGGACTTCTGTCTCTATACAAGTCAATGGAGAATTCACCAACTTCTCACTTGATTTCTAACCTCAGTAAACGTTTTCAAAATGTGTTTATGGTCTCAATCGCTAGTTTAAAGCCTTCTTCAATGCAGTATGATGTTCATTTGGGACATTTTGGCCTCCCTCATTTAATATTTGACGATAAAGCAGGGTATGCATTAGGGCGTGGCTACGTCCTGATTGACAGGTCGATTGACCAATATCCTCGAGATCCAGCCCTCGCAACCAATCGCAACCTCCCCCGCCCCGCCCCATGGCCCCACCTCATGCCCATATACGTAGAATCTGTGTTTTTATTTTTCCCAGCATGCACCTGAATTTTACAAGATGGCGCTGCCTAGATTCGAAACTATTGGCTTCCGAGCAGCAGTCCACAAACCAATGGGTGACGTCACGGATGTTACGTCCATTTCTTCTATACAGTCGATGGGTGAAATGTGGCTTCATTGCCATAAAGTATGTATGTATGTATCTATAGGTTGAACAGATTATACTGTACAGAGAGTATTTCTGCATGTTCCTAACTTCTGGGAGGTTTAAACAAATCTATTCTCTCTAGAAAACTTCCAATTATTTCCAAAGACTTTGTGGCTCTTTCTCTGCGTTATCATCATGACCTCTGATGAAGTCATCATCATTGGCTGAGTGCCTTTTAATCGCTTCATGACACTGTCACCAAAGCTATTCATTAATGAACGTCGCTACGGTTACATAATCCTCCATCAATGCATTTCCTGTCGCTTTATCCAAGTCTTTGTTTAGGTGGGCAGCAAACATTCACCTGTGGTGTCACTTCTCACTGCTGGATGTTACCAAACTGTACAGGAAACCTATAAATCACATACATTCCCTCGCCCACGCCTCTCTCCATCTGTAAACACTGTAATAAATAGGTAGCAATTCATTTGGCTGCAAGTCTAAACTTTTTTTGATTGAGTTCCTCTCTCGTCTTGGCAGCCGGCGTGAAGTCACGGATGAGGCTAATTGACTTTGCAGCTCGCTGTCGTCACGGTTTTTTTTGTATAAATCCAGTTAACCCGGGTAACCCTGACAGGACCTTGGGAACACGGTCATTTAAGCCGATCACGACTTTAATAATGTAAAAGAGAGAGAGAGAGACGCTCTTACAGTAAAGAGTCAGCGAGAGACAGAGGGCTTCAGTTTGTGTGTGTGTGTGTGTGTGTGTGTGTGTGTGTGTGTGTGTGTGTGTGTGTGTGTGTGATGTACAGTTGTATCAAACTGCTTTTTCAACCTTCAGCCCAGCAGTATCCTGGCACTCCAAGCTTTTGCTTATACTGTCGATGCCAGCCCGAGCACATCTGATTAAAGGTTGAGTTATGAGTTTTAAATGAATAAGTCGGGCATGTAATTGATTTAGAGATCATTCCAAGTAGTGAATGAGTCTTAGGAAACAGCGGCACATGCGCATATCTGATTAACCCTCCTGTTGTCCTCAAGTCAAGGAAGGAAGGAAGGGATGGAGGAAGGGAGAGGGAGGGAGGGAGGAATGAAGGAAGGAAGGAGGTAGGGGAAAGGAAAAGAGGAAGGGAGGAAGGAAAGAAGGACCGAGGAAAGAAGGAAGGGAGGAAGGTAGGGGGGAGGAAAGAAAGAGAGAAGGAAGGAGGAAGGAAGGAAGGAAGGAAGGAAGGAAGGAAAGAAGGACATAGGAAGGAAGGAAGGAAGGAGGAAGGAAGGACGGAGGAAAGAAGGAAGGAAGGAGGTAGGGAGAAAGGAAAAGAGGAAGGGAGGAAGGAAGGAAAGAAGGACCGAGGAAAGAAGGAAGGGAGGAAGGTAGGGGGGAGGAATGAAAGAGAGAAGGAGGGAGGAAGGAAGGAAGGAAGGAAGGTAGGTAGGAGGGAGGAAATAAGGAAGGAAGGAAGGAGGTAGGGAGAAAGGAAAAGAGGAAGGGAGGAAGGAAGGAAAGAAGGACAGAGGAAAGAAGGAAGGGAGGAAGGTAGGGAGGAGGAAAGAAAGAGAGAAGGAGGAAGGAAGGAAGGAAAAGAGGAAAGGAGGAAGGAAGGAAGGAAAAGAGGAAAGGAAGAAGGACAGAGGAAAGAAGGAAGGTAGGAGGGAGGAAAGAAAGAGAGAAGGAAGGGAGGAAGGAAGGGGGATGGAGGAAGGAAAGACGGAACAGTCAAAACAGGAGGGGTCAATTTCACCTGGAAGGACAACAGGAAGGTTAAAGGTTGAGTTATGAGTTTTAAATTAATAAATTGGGCATGTAATTGATTTAGAGATCATTCCAAGTAGTGAATGAGTCTTAGGAAACAGCAGCACATGCACATATCTACCGTCATAACCCTCCTGTTGTCCTCAAGTCAAGGAAGGAAGGGAGGAAGAAGGGAGGAAAGAAGGAAGGAAGGAAGGAAGGAAGGGGGATGGAGGAAGGAATGGAAGGAAGGAGGTAGGGAGAAAGGAAAAGAGGAAAGAAGGAAAGAAGGACTGAGGAAAGAAGGAAGGAAGGGGGGAGGAAAGAAAGAGAGAAGGAGGGAGGGAGGAAGGAAGGAAGGAAGGTAGGTAGGTAGGTAGGAATGGAAGGAATGGTGGAGGAAAGAAGGAAGGAAGGGAGGAAGGAAGGGGGATGGAGGAAGGAAAGAAGGAACAGTCAAAACAGAAGGGGTCTTTTTCACCCGGGAGGACGACACAAAGGTTAAAGTTTGAGTTATGAGTTTTAAATGAATAAGTCGGGCGTGTAATTGATTTAGAGATCATTCCAAGTAGTGAATGAATCTCACATGCACACATTTAATGTAATGCAAAAAACCAACATACAGTCAAGAGCACGGCTGCCAACGTCTCACACAACTCACACTTCTCACACACACACTAATGCAGCATATAACTGATAATGTTGCAGCATGTAAAGAAGGAAAGAAGACGCTGAGAGTGCACGGACAGACAAAACAGAGCAGCACAGAGCAACATGCAGCAACGTGCAGCAAAGTAGCAAGGAGGAAGGAAAGGAAGGTAGGAGGGAGGAAGGAAAGGAAGGACGGAGGATAGAAGGAAGGAAGGAAGGAAGGAAGGAAGGAAGGAAGGAGGTAGGGAGAAAGGAAAAGAGGAAGGGAGGAAGGTAGGGGGGAGGAAAGAAAGCGAGAAGGAGGGAGGGAGGGAGGAAAGAAGGAAGGTAGATAGGAGGGAGGGAGTGAGGAAGGAAGGAAGGAAGTCAGGCATGTAATTGAATTTAGAGATAATTCCAAGTAGTGAATGAGTTTCACATACACACATTTAATGTAATGCAAAAAACAACATACAGTCAAGAGCAAAGCTGACAACTGACACTCATGCATGTAAAGAGGACGGTGAGAGTGCACGGACAGACAAAACAGAGCAGCACCGTGCAGCAACGTGCAGCAACGAGTTATTCAAACCATCAGGGGGATAAAGTGAGAAATATACACACATCTTTTATATTGTGATGTATTCCCATCATGCTGTTCAGAGTGATCTCAGTCAGCAGCTCTTCCAGCAGCAGCACGGAGCCTCTCCACTACTGAGAGTTAGTTGCTATGGTTGCGGTAACACTCTGCGTCTTTGTGGCTCTGAAACTTTCTCATGATTCCCAATAGGCTAACAGGTTTTATGTAACATGCCACCATGTTAGGCTACGTGACAATACACATATGAAATAACCATTTTCCTAATAATGATAATCATTTCCTGTCCTGATCCACCATACACTGTTTTCATAGTCCTCTCAGTCTATGAATCCACAGGAGGTTTATTTCTGATGAAAGACATTTAAAAGTCATGTCAAGCTCAACAGAGCAGATCACACCAGACAGGAAGTCAGACACAGAAGCATTAAATTTCAACATCAACTTTCAAAATAAAACAACTGCGGGCTTCCGATCGTATTTCAGCAACAAACACAAATTTAAAAAAATAGATAAAGACGCCATATATCTACGTAGCTACTGACCCACAATAGAAGAACAAAAATCAATTAAATTTGACTGTTTAATTGTGCTGCTACTACAGTAATTATGGTAGCCTAAAGGCACTTGGGCTGCTGTAATTACTGTAGTAGCAGTACAACTTAATTTAAAAGGGCAGATTGTCCTCCCAGAGCGATGCTGTAACGTTCCCGGTGGAGTAGGACGCTGGGAAGAGGACGGAGCAAAACTGTGGCTCAGTCGTACCGTGGTGTAGACACTCCTGGTGGAATCATAGGAGGTTAGTTGGTGCTGCACATCTTTTATAACTGGCACAAGCAAGTATGAGCACATTTCACCTATTTTAGCTTCAATCCACTGGCTGCCCGTCCATTTTAGGATTCATTTTTAAATTATTTTATTTGCTTTTAAAGCCTTGAATGGCCTTACCCCACCTGACCTCTCTGAGCCGCTGCACCCCTACACCCCTAGCCGATCTCTCAGGTCAGTTCACCAGCTGTTCCTGACAGTGCCTAAAGCTTGGTTTAAGCTCAGAGGGGATCGAGCGTTTGCCGTTGCAGCTCCAAAACTTTGGAACAGATTGCCGCTGCACATTAAACAGGCCTCCTCTCTTCTTTTCTTTGGCCTTTGACACCATGTAGAGCAGGGGAGTCAAACTCATTTTCATTCAAGGGCCACATACAGTCCAATTTAATCTCATGTGGGCCGGATCATTAAAAAGAAGGAAGGAAGGAAGGAAGTAAGGGAGCAAGGAAGAAAGGAAGGGAGGAAGGAAGGAAGGAAAGACAAATGGAAGGAAGGAAAAGGAGGAGGAGAAGGAAAGATGGAAGGAAGACAGGACAGGTGGAAGGAAGGAAGGAAGGAAGGAAGGAAAATAAGACAGAAAGGAAAGATGGAAGGAAGAAAGGAAGGAAAGAGAAGAAGGAAGAAAAGATGGAGGGAAGACAGGACAGGTGGAAGGAAGGAAGGAAAAGAAGACAGGAAGAAAATAAGGAAGGAAGGAAAGATGGAAGGAAGGAATCAAGTAACAAAGAATGAAAAGAAGGAAGGAAAAGAAGAGAAGAAGTGGGCTGGGGCGGAACCCTTGGCGGGCCGGTTCTGGCCCACGGGCCACATGTTTGACATCCCTGATGTAGAGTGTTGATTTTATGAGTATACATGCATATTTTTATCTATTGTGTACTTCTATTCTATTTATTGTGTTTCATCTTGTTGTGCAGCACTTCACAACAAGAAGGAGGGAGGGAGGGAGGAAAGAAAGAAGGAAGGAAGGAGAGAAGGAAGGTAGGAGGGAGGAAAGAAGGAAGAAGGGAGGGAGGGAAAAAGGAAAAGAGGAAGGAAGGAAGGCAGGGTGGAGGAAAGAAAGAGAGAAGGAGGGAGGGAGGAAAGAAAGGAAGGAAAGAAGGACAGAAGGAAGGAAAGAAAGAGAGAAGGAGGGAGGGAGGGAGGACAGACAGAAGGAAGGAAGGGAGGAAGGAAGGAAGGAGGGAGGGAGGGAGGGAGGGAGGAAAGAAAGAAGGAAAGAAGGAGAGAAGGAAGGTAGGAAGGAGGAAAGAAGGAAGAAGGGAGGGAGGGAGAAAGGAAAAGAAGAAGGAAGGTAGGCAGGGTGGAGGAAAGAAAGAGAGAAGGAGGGAAGGAAAGAAGGACAGAAGGAAGGAAAGAAATAGAGAAGGAGGGAGGGAGGACAGACAGACAGAAGGAACAGTCAAAAAATTGTCTGCTACAAAAAAAAGATTCATGCACTAAGTAGTGAACAAAAATAAGACCAAATCTTTCTTTCTTTCCATCACTCCATCACTCCATCACTGCTGATTAGCTCTAAATCTTCCAGCGATCATTTTCAATCAGGAACAATAAAACATCTGCTTCTACATGACAAACACAAACCAGCCTGTCAAGTTGTGCATTTAGTTTCTGACCTGAGTCACACAGACAGTATGCATGAAATAATATGACAGAGATTAAAAAACATGTCGCAGTCAACTGGAGAATTAAACCCACCAAATGAGAAAGACAGGAAGAGGAAGTGATAACAAGTGAGACACAAACAGGTAATTAAAAAAAAACACAGAGAAACAAAAGAGTGAGAGAGAGAGTGAGAGAGAGAGAGAGAGAGAGAGAGAGAGAGAGTGAGAGAGAGAGAGAGAGAGAGTGAGAGAGAGAGAGAGAGAGAGAGAGAGAGAGAGAGAGAGAGAGAGACAGCCGGGGAGGCAGAGAGCGAGCAACCATCTGTCTATCTGAACGACAGATAAAAAGGAAAAGAGAGTGACAGTGACAGAAAGAGACAGACAAAGAAGAGACGGGCGGGAAGGAAGAAGGAAGGAAGAAGGGAGGAAGGGAGGGAGGGAGGTGGAGAACGAAGCAAATTAAAAGATGACAGGTTCAGGAAGGTAGGAGGGAGGAAAGAAGGAAGAAGGGAGGGAGGGAGAAAGGAAGAGAGGAAGGAAGGAAGGCAGGGTAGAGGAAAGAAAGGAAGGAGGGAAGGAAAGGAGGACAGAAGGAAGGAAAGAAATAGAGAAGGATGGATGGAGGGAGGACAGACAGACAGAAGGAAGGGAGGAAGGAGGGAGGGAGGGAGGAAAGAAAGAAGGAAGGAAGGAGAGAAGGAAGGTAGGAGGGAGGAAAGAAGGAAGAAGGGAGAAAGGAAAAGAGGAAGGAAGGAAGGTAGGGTCGAGGAAACAAAGAGAGAAGGAGGGAGGGAGGAAAGAAAGGAAGGAGGGAAGGAAAGAAAGAAGGACAGAAGGAAGGAAAGAAATAGTGACAGAAACAGACAGACAAAGAAGAGACGGGCGGGAAGGAAGAAGGAAGGAAGAAGGGAGGAAGGGAGGGAGGGAGGTGGAGAACGAAGCAAATTAAAAGATGACAGGTTCATTTCCAGCCGTCTGTCTGCGTGTCAGTGAGACGAGTGGTTGCTTTCACTTTCATTTGAACGTGTCACTCCACTGGAGGAGCTGATGGAGGACACACATCCCTCCATCTGGAAGACAATGTGTGTGTGTGTGTGTGTGTGTGTGTGTGTGTGTGTGTGTGTGTGTGTGTGTGTGTTTGTGCATTTAGCAGTTTGACACCTTCATTGCAGACTCTGTGTGTCTACGTCACATGCTTCATATCAGGCTGTTAATGAGGCTTGTGTGTCCAGATGTGGAAGAAGGAAGGAAGAACTTAAGGAGGAAAAGAGGAAGGAACTAAGGAGAGAAGGAAGGGAGGAAGGAAGGAAGGAAGGAAAGGAGTAAGGAGGAAGGGAGGGGGGAAGGAAAGGAAGAAAGAAGGGAGGAAGGAAGGAAGGAAAGGAGTAAGGACGTAGGGAGGAAAGGAGGAAGGAAGGAAGGGAGGAATGAATGATGGAAGGGAGGAAGGAGGAAGGAAAGGAGGAAGGAAGGATGGAAGGAAGGAAAGAAGGGGGAAGGAAAAGAAGGATGGAAGGAAGGAAGGAAGGGAGGGAGGAAGGAAAGGAAGGAAGGAAGGAAGGAAGGAAGGAAGGAAGGAAGGAAAGGAAGGAAGGAAGGAAGGAAGGAAGGAAAGAAGGAAGGTGTGTGTGTGTGTGTGTGTGTGTGTGTTTCACAGGAAGTAATCATTCAAATGCTCTAACAAGCGGCGGAGCTTCAGGGGATTTTGGAGGGAAATTAGCCAGGAAGTAGTTGTCAATTTAGGAAATTAAAAGCTCATATGAAATATTATGAAGTCTGTTGATTGCAGGGATGAAGCAGGGATGTCAAACATGCGGCCCGTGGGCCAGATCCGGCCCGCTGAGGTATCTAATCCGGCCCACTTTCCTTATTCTTCCCTTACTTCCTTTCTGTCTTCTTTTCCTTCCTTCCTTCCTTCCTTCCTTCCTGTCTTATTTTCTTTCCTCCCTTCCCTCCTTCCTACCTTCCTGTTTTATTTTCCTTCCATCCTTCCTTCCTTCCTGTCTTCTTTTTTCTTCCTTCTTTCCTTCCTTCCTGTCTTCTTTGTCTTCCTTCCTTCCTTCCTTCCTGTCTTCTTTTCCTTCCTTCCTTCCTGTCTTCTTTTCTTCCTTCCTTCCTTCCTTCCTGTTTTATTTTCCCTCCTTCCTTCCTTCCTTCCTTCCTTCCTACCTTCCTGTTTTATTTTCCTTCCTTCCTTCCTTCCTGTTTTATTTTCCTTCCTTCCTTCCTTCCTTCTTTTTAATGATCCGGCCCACATGACATTAAATTGGGCATTATGTGGCCCTTGAATGAAAATGAGTTTGACACCCATGGTCTAAAGTTACTATGATAATAATTAGGGGTGCAACGGATCGAAAAACTCACGGTTCGGATCGTTCCTCGGATCAGAGTCACGGATCGGATCATTTTTCGGATCAGCCAAAAAAAAATAGACAAGACAAATAAACATGTTTTGTCTTTTTGTTTATTAACACTTTTAAATTATTCAATTGAAATATATAAAATCAACTTAAAGTGTACAATTAACATCTTCTTTTCAACATAATCAATGAAAAACAACTTAAAGTGCAACATAAAAAGCGCATTTTTTTTTTTTTTTTTTTTCATAAATCAATCCGCGTATCATGCGTGTGCCGAACCGAAATAGATGGTCCGAACGGATCACGGACCAATGATGATCCGTTGCAGGCCTAATAATAATACAGAATACACAAGGAAGATAAAATACAGTTTTAGTAGGATTAGGTTCCTGTAATCTATTTCTAATTTGTTAATCTCCGAGGCTCCTTTATCTAATATGTAATCCCTCCTCACTCTGAGCATCACTTTCACTGGTAGGAAATGATAAATGTCTCCAGCAGTACTTTATATTTGATGATACTTCTCTAAGTTTGTTACCCACAGTGTTCAGACTACATCATATTTCTGTCTGACAAATTAGGCAATTATAGAATTATAGAAAGTAATGTGCAAATGTTAAAAGGCACATTTGTACCAATCATGCAATATAGCATCAATCAGGAGCATCTGATTTCATTCTGTAGCATTAAAATGATCCAAATAACCAACCATGAAGACATAAAGTCATAAAGTTATAGAGTCATAGAGAACTATCTTCAGCAGTAAGAAGAAGAAGGCGTTCTGCAGCAGAGTCCTGATCTCAACATCATGGAGTCAGTCTGAGATTAACATGAAGAGACAGAAGCAGCTGACACTCTGAAATCTAAAGAAGAAGAAGAAGTTTCTTTTCCTTTCTCCCTCCCTCCTTCTCTTTCTTTTCTCCATCCTACCCTCCCTCCCTTCCTTCCTCCATCCTACCTTCCTCCCTCTTTTCCTTTCTCCCTCCCTCCCTCCTTCTCTCTCTTTCCTCCATCCTACCTTCCTTCCTCCCTCTTTTCCTTTCTCCCTCCCTCCCTCCTTCTCTCTTTCTTTCCTCCATCCTACCTTCCGTCCTCCCTCTTTTCCTTTCTCCCTCCCTCCCTCCCTCCTTCTCTCTCTTTCCTCCATCCTACCTTCCTTCCTCTTTTCCTTTCTCCCTCCCTGTCCTTCTCTCTTTCTTTCCTCCATCCTACCTTCCTTCCTCTTTTCCTTTCTCCTTCCCTCTCTCTCCCTCCCTCTCTCTCTCTTCCATCCTACCTTCATTCCTTACTATTTTCCTTTCTCCCTTCCTCCTTTCCTCCCTCCTTCTCTCTTTCTTTCCTCCATCCTACCTTCCTTCCTCACTCTTTTCCTTTCTCCCTCCCTCCCTCCCTCTCTCCCTCCGTTCCTTCCTCTCTCCTTCTCTCTTTCTTTCCTCCATCCTACCTACCTTCCTTCCTTCCTCTTTTCCTTTCTCCCTCCCTCCCTCCCTCCCTACCTCCCTCCTTCCTTCTTTCCTCCCTCTTATTTTTGTTCACTAATTAGTGCATGAATCTTTTTTGTAGCAGACAATGTTTAAAGGCAAAGCTTTTTTTTTCGTTTAGGTTTCTTCTGTTTACTCAACTCAAGTTAACTATTCCTGGCATTATTGTTAAGTGTCAGACTCACACTGTACACACACACACACACACACACACACACACACAGGTTAACGAGGTCGGACTTCTGGGAACAAATACATAAACAAACAATAGCGTGTGAAGTGCTCTGTATGATACCGGCTGTCTGGTTGCCATAGCGCCACAAACCTTTCCACCTCGCAGCAGGAGCAACAGCAGCATAATCATCCCTCTTTTCTGCCTCACCAGGTGAGTGTGAGAGAGCTTCCACTTTACAGGTAAGAATTATATGTTTAACACTGTTGTGTGTGTGTGTGTGTGTGTTTCGTTTCCTCTCTTCCTGTTTGGTGTCTGTTTAAAAACACAGGTAATGTAGGTGCTGAACTACAGTATCCTGCTGACGGGGGCTGAGTCACTCAATTAGACACACACACACACACACAATAAAAACCCAAAACCCACATAAAGCAGTGATCACTAATTTAAACGTAACCCTCCTATTGTCCTCGAGTAAATGAAGGGAGGAAAGGAGGAAGGAAAGGAGGGAGGAAGAAGGAGGGAAGGAAGGGAAAAGAGGAAGAAGGAAGGAAAGGAGGGAGGGAGGGAGGAAGGAAGGAAGGAAGGAAGGAAGGAAGGAAGGAAGGAAGGAAGGAAAGAAAGAAGGAAATAGGGAGGGAGAAAGGGGAAATGGAAGGAAGGAAGGAAGGAAGGAAAGAAGGATAGAGGAAAGAAGGAAGGGGGAAGGTAGGGGGGAGGAAAGAAAGAGAGAAGGAGGGAGGGAGGGAAGAAGGAAGGAAGGAAGGAAGGAGGGAAGGACGGAGGGAAGGACGGAAGGAAGGAAGGAAGGAAGGAAGGAAGGAAGGAAGGAAGGAAGGAAGGAAGGAAGGAAGGAAAGAAGGACAGAGGAAAGAAGGAAGGGGGGAAGATAGGGGGATAATGAGAAGAGGAGCAAGCTTCCGAATCTCAGGCGTGGAGGTGGACTGGGTTGAATCCAGCCCTCGCAACCATAGCAACCTCCCGCCCATGACCCCGCCTCATGCCCATATAAGTAGAATCCGTGTTTTTATTTTTCCCAGCATGCACCTGAAATTTTCAAGATGGCGCTGCCTAGATTAGAAACTATTGGCTTCTGAGCAGCAGTCCACAAACCAATGGGTGACGTCACGGATGTTACGTCCATTTCTTTTATACAGTCTATGATTTTTTTCAGAAGTTGTGTTGCATCTTGGGTAATATGAGTGTGAGTAGTCAGCTCTTGATGCATACTCTGCATTTCTGGAGAATCTAGTAAACCATCCAGGAACTTAAATGGCAGAAGAGCATACTATTAATACTATGAAGCAACAGACAATGATACATTTGTGTGTCAATATAAATGTAACTCTTACAGAAAGCGTATATTTTTGTCTTTCCTCCATAAAAAGACTCATCATTTGTTCTCTTATTGTGTTTCTGTTCTTTCCTTTCACTAAAAAGCAGAAGAACGCAGCGCCTCAGTCGTCCCACCGGAGCGGAGCGATGAAAGGGGGAACAGGGATTGAAATGAGAGCGGAGGAGAGAACAGGGATCTGCTATTCATCAGTGGAGCGAGGAGACGGATGATTAAATATTCAGTTTGATATCAGATGAGTGTTTAACTCGCCTGACACTCATCCCAAATGAGGCGCAGCTGCAGTAGTAGCTGTATGACACTCGGAGCCTGAACGCGTGTTGTGACTGAACACAGAACGGATATTTAAAAACTTCCAAAGACACTCGACTCGGAGAAGAAGTGCCACTCTGATAAAATGGTTGATATCATAAAATTAGCACACATCACACATCACGGCAGAAGCAAAGACATGACACCAGGATGGGATGAAATAGAGAGTTATGTAATTTGGAGGTTGGCAGGGTCATTTTTAGAACACGGCTCTCAAACTCTTTATGCTGTTTTTATGATAGATGAAGTTACATTTACTGGAAACATTACTTTACATGGAGTTTAGAGAAACTTTCCATTACTTATTCATTCATTACTCATTCATTCCTCTCTCTCTCTCTCCTGCTTTCATAACAGCTGATTAGGGGCGTTACTCTTAGTGACCAAATAAGATTCAGCCACGATCTCCATCTTCCAATCACAACTTTTAAACACGTTCTCCTCTCTGTCGATTTCAACCCTATCCACCTCCACGCCTGAGATTCAGAAGCTCGCTCCTCTTCTCATCATCTGAGATCTCCACCATGTTCATCCTCGCCTCATCACTAGAGCGCCGTGTCAGGATCACCAGAAGTCCAATTACCGTAAATACTGGTGTATAAGATGCACCTTAAACATGATTTTTGTTTTGTTTTTCGTCACTTAAAAATGGGGCACTTCTTGTACACCAGTAAAATATAGAGAGAGGGTGGATCTGGAGATGATTATAGGTATGTAAAAGTCCGTCCACACTAAGAGGGATAGCTATAACAATTAATATACAGATAAATATAATGATGTGAGCGTCCACACACCTATAAACAGCTGTGTCAAGGATGTGCTACGTGCTACAGCTGTGTCTACAACTAATGAAAATAGACCCATTACTGCTGTATGTTGTATGGAGAAATAAAAAGAAGACCAGGTGGTTTCACAGTGATTCAGTGCGTTGTTCAGAAGTATTTCAGGACTGACACAGAGTCAGAGGACAGTGAGCTTGGTGAGCTCTGATGGAGAGTTATTGGGAATAAGCACACAGCTACACACTGTATTAAATATGTAAAGTTACTGTGTTCTTTTAAAAGGTTTAATTGAAACTCAGCCAAACCCGAACCCAGTCTGAGTTAATATACCATAAACCCATAACCATTAACCTGACACAGTGTTTCAGGTGTAATATGTGTGTATTGTGTTTCAAATAAAAGTAAATTGAAAAGTTTGGGAGTATAAACATATGTATTTATAAATGAACGGCTACCAATGCATTCAAATTAACCAGTCTTTAATAGAAAAAGAGATTTTCGCAGCATGAGAATAGACTGTGTCTTATACACCAGTGCAACTTATCTACCGGTTTCTTACGTTAAGCACTGAGCGAATCTGATGAAGCAGCATTAAAACAGTGTCAATCCCAGTATCCTTTATTTTGATTATTGTATTTTGCCCATCAATTGGCCCACAGGAGAGACACAGCTGTGTATCTTCAGTTTTCAATAAAAATATATAAAAATAATACTGTTGCCGTGTGTCAGATTTGAACTCAGACGTGAACTCAGGGGATCACTGTCCATTTCCTGTTTCAGCAAACACTGGATGTAAACAGAACCATGTTTATATATAATATAAACCCAGGAGAAGCTTTAAATGAGGCATTCCAGCAGCAACACTGCAGTAATTACACCCTGATCTGCAGCTGTGGATGGATTTTGGGCTTATTTTGATCATAAAATTCATAACAGGTGGGCTAGAGTTTCTCAAACTCAATGCAGCTCCATTATTTTCTGTGTTACTTTTGAATATTCATTAATGATTTGCATACAGTGAACTCTACACCTCCTCAAATCCTCCCAAAAACTCAGCTGTTTTTGTTGTTCATACTCTAAAATGTTTAGTTTAACTACACCTTTGTGACTTTTCCTGGAAATCTGTCTGCCTACTTTTCCTTTTGATCTCTTTTCTTTCTCTCTTTCACACAATACTAACTTTTTCTGTCCTGGCATCGAGATTGTTATGTTAAAAAAAAATAGAAGAAAAACAAATAAAGTGTTGAGTACTAACCCTCCTGACCCTTCCTCATGATACACACTCTGCATGAAAAGTGCATGAAAACTCTCCATTTACACCACACACACACACACACACACACACACACACACACACACACACACACACTCAGATTGCTCCCATCATTGTACTCCAGCCTCATCACTGAGCCATATACAGCAGGATGCTTCAACACATCTGACTCTCTAAATTCTTGGATGGAAAAGCCACTAATACAAATATAGAAAGAGATGAGGATGACCTAAGGACACAGAAGAGAGACACTCTCCATGAACTGACTAAATCACAGTCACACTGATCTATTCTCAGCAGGCTTTGGGTTGAGGGTGAATGGTGGAGGGGAGTGGGGGGGGGGTTATATGGGGTTGGTATAAATGTACAAAGCACTTCGGGGAGTGCGTCTTTGGATACAATTCAAGTAAACCTCCTACCATAGCTGTGGGAGGAGAGAGCGGCTTTGCAAATAAATAAACTCCAGTAAAAAGATGTCAAAGAAAGTCTGGAATCAGAACTGAAACCATGACTGAAGAAGAAGAAATCATAGGTCTACTCCATAACTCTCTTGTTTCTTGTTTTTTGAGATTAGATCTGGATTGGAAGTAACAGAGAGCAAAGGTATTTTTTTTATCATATTGAATCATTTCGCACATAATATGACATGACAAAGCTTTAACTCAATGAAACAGGACTCTAATAAGTTCCTGGCTACTGCAAAACTCTTTGGGCCAGATTTACTAAGATCCCAAATAAAGGGTAGCAAATAGCGTGCACAGTGCAATAGATTAGCATTTCATTTGCATATGTTTTGCAGGTAATCTACTAAGAATAACTGTGTAAATGAAAAAAGGTGCAATGCAGTGTAATGCCTTGTAAAGTCCATTTTATTTTCTATTTAGTTGCTGAAATCTAAATCTTATTGTTACTATCATGCTTGTTCAATGCTTTTAATGTGAAGCCCCCGCCACAACAGGAAGTATTGTCTGCCGATTCATCCAACAGGGTATCCGCACACATATAGGCCTCTATGTCCTACAATACATACATATTGCTAATCCAATATAAGGCTATTATGCAACAGTACTTAATTGACACCAACATGACAGCTGATCAACATCCGCAACGCATCAAGACACCACTGTGTAGCATCGCCATCAGATCACGTGACACAACATCAAAAACAGCACATAGCCTACTGCCCGACTGCTCTGCACCTTTATAGGAAACGTCTAAATCACATCAAATATAAAATACATTTCTATAACAGACAAACATGCTCCAAAAACGGTTTCAGAAAGAGAGAGAGAGAGAGAGAGAGAGAGAGAGAGAGAGAGATTAGCCCAACAGCAGCGCCAATCAGAGGGGTATTGCACAAAAGTAGAATAAATAAATCCAGGATAACTGAGCAAGCGCAGCTTGATCTAGCCTGCCCGGCGCATCTTGGCTTAATTGGTTGCACGTTCGCCAAGCCAGGATGAAAAGGCGCGGCTATGTCAAGCCAGGTGTAGATAGCTGGGATAAGTGCATGTTCACGGCATTCTCAAATAGACCCATGGCATCGATCACAGAATCACAGATTGGAAAATGGAAAGGTGTCGCACGTCATTCTTCACGGCCGCTGAACAACAGCTCCTGATGGAGTTTCATGATGAGGTTAAAGAAATGATAAGAAAAAAAGGCAACACAAGCACAAAGCACTGTAATCAAGGAAAGGGAGAAAGCCTGGCAGACAATCGCGGACCGGCTCAATACGTAAGTAGTGCAATTAATGTGCAATTAATGGGTTAAGTATAGCTCAGTGGGTAGAGCACCTGCCCCGTGTGTTGCGGCTACAGCCCTAGCTGCAGGCGACCCTGGTTCAAACCCCGCAACAAGCACTCCTATCCTGCATGTCATTACCCCCTCTCTGTCTCCAGTTTTCCTGTCTCTCTCTACTAACCTGTACATCAAAGGCAAAAAGCCCAAAAATATACTTAAAAAAAAAAAGTACAATTAATACAACAGTGCTCCACTAGAACTGTCAAAATTACAATTAAAGGACTAAAGAAGTTACTGTCCAAGCCCACTAATTAACAGTTGTACACTTTGATTTAAATGTGGCAAGTAAAAGTGCATGCTTCTCAGGAAATATAATTAAGTGCAAACAATTATTATAATTAGGTGTAGGGCAGGGGGAAGGCACATCTGCAGCTGCAGGATGCACTTCTGCAGATGAGGAGACGGCGTTGCTGGACTCCAGGCTTGAGGTATCATGTCAATTTTATGGAACTGTCTTGCTCATTTAGCCCATAATGGATATGAAGTCAGTGATTAGGTGCTAATAGAAAATAACGTGTAACAGGACCCAGATGCTGCTCAGCCTCAGAAGCAGCCAAGTAACATTGTGAGTATCGGCTAGTAAATAGTACAAAGTAAATCTACTGTACATTATACACAATAACGATACCACATGAATGACTATAAAATGACTGTTGCAATTAAACAGTCAACAGACTTTAATGAAACTACAATATAATTTATCTGTAGTATTTTAATGCAGGATAATTGAAATGATGCAACATATTTAGAAAGACCGTGGAAATGCTGTAAAACCCATTAATTTGTCACATGATTGACAGAACTGCCAGATGAATCCCTGAGAATAATCTTAGCCTGGTTGTTAGCCTGGTCTGGAGCAGGCTAGCTGCAGAGAATAAATTACCATAGTAACTGGGCCAGGATAAATTTAACCTGCTTTCATGCAACCGACTTGAGGCTAAATTCAGCCAGGATACCTAACTTATCCCGGCTTAATCCCTTATCCTGGTTTCGTGCAATACCCCTCTGGTCCAGAGAAAGTTTTAAAAAACTAGCACTCACCGATTACTTGTAGATGAAATCCGTCCTGCGATCCTTCATAATGAATCGTGTGTCCCTGCTGTTTGAGATAAACCAGTAGCTCCTTCTCTATGGACAGAGATGCCAGCGCAGAGAGTCCCGTTTGTCCCGTTGTAGTCCGTGTTTACGTCTCGATGCTCAACGGTTGATTCAAATGAACCGCCATCACCTTTCCAGAGTAACAGACAATACGTCATCACGCACCTGCCCATGGGCCAATCAGCCAAGCTAATTTGAATGACGACGCCCAGACCACTCTGCGTGACGTAGGAGGGCGTTCTGTCAATGACACATCAACATTTGATTGGCTGATGAAACGGTCACTCAACGTCACGCAGCCAGTAGCAGCGTCCGGCTCGATTAGAGGCTAGCAGCTAGCAGTTAGCTATGCAACTACTTTTTTTTTCTCAATGAACTTTATTTTCATTTCCATAATATACAAAAAACTCTGGATAGGAAACATGTGCATTCTTTTAACAATACAAAGACATTATAAATAAAACCTACAAGGCTATAGACATAAAAAGAATGAAAAAATATATATAAAAAAGAAAAGAAAATATAAGGCACTTCATTCATATCTTTAAAAAAAAAATTCAAAAAACTAAATATTTCATTGCAGTTTCACCCAATTTACAAATTGGCTTGTATACATTTAACAACTTCAAAAAATATTTATTTTGTTCCTTTTTATTGAGGGGGGTTTATTTTTCTGACCCCAGCAGAGGAAAGGAGCTGTGATGCGTTTATAGGACATAGGAGATTTGAGCTACACAAAAAATAACCATTCGTTTTCTGGATAAAGTTGCATACTGAACAAGTAATTGACTCCAGATACATTTCAGAATGACCTTTTAATTATGGAAAAACTGAAAAAAAACATATATTTTGGCATAACTGTAGACATGATAGAACATATTTATTATCCTTCGTGTAGTCCTCCCGGCTTCATTGACCATTGACCCCGTCCGTTTTGTCTGTTCCTTCTTTCTTTCCTTCTTTCTTTCCTTCTTTCTTTCCTTCTTTCTTTCCTTCCTTCCTTCCTTCTTTTCCTTCCTCCCTCCTTTCCTTCCTCCCTCCTTTCCTTCCTTCTTCCTCCCTTCCATCATTTGTTCCTTTCTTCCTTCTTTCCTTCCGTCCTTCCTTCCTTCCTTCCTTCCTTCCTTCTTTTCCTTCCCCCCTTCCTTCCTTCCTCCTTTCCTTCCTTCTTCCTCCCTTCCATCATTCGTTCCTTTCTTCCTCCTTTCCTCCTTTCCTCCCTACCTCCTTACTCCTTTCCTTCCTTCCTTCCTTCCTTCCTTCCTCCCTTCTTTCTTCCTTTCCTCCCTCCCTCCCTCCTTACTCCTTTCCTTCCTTCCTCCCTTCCTTCTCTCCTTAGTTCCTTCCTCTTTTCCTCCTTAAGTTCACAGTAACAGCCTGACATGAAGCATGTGACATAGATACATTGAGTCTGTAATGAAGGTGTCAAACTGTTAAATGCACACACACACACACACACACACACACACACACACACAGAGTTTGCACAGCTATCATTATCTGGACATCACATTGAAACCTCAACCTATTCATGCCTAACATTAACCTGAAACCTAACCTCAATTCACACCACTCTGTGTGCAGCAGAGCCCTTCTGTGTGGCGTCTGCATGTTCTCCCTGTGCTCCTACGTGTCCTCTGGGTGCTCCAGTCTCCTCCCATCATTAGAAACATGTATGTTGGGTCAATCCTCCTGTCAGTGCCCTTGACCAAAGTCACTGACATAGAACTGGAGCTGGTCCCGAGGCGCTGCACAATGGCTGCACGCTGCTCCAAATACTTACCATGGGTTAAATGCACAGATTGAATTTACAAATAAAGTACCTTTCTTTACCTTTTCCTGTCTCAACCCTCAGAAATGATGACTTGCTTTATTAGCTTTGCTCCCCATGAGGTCTGCCGGTCCAGACGAGGTCAGTGATTATGGCAGAAAAGGTCCAAAATACACACTCATACAGTATCTATCCATCACTGTGCTGTTTGGGCTTCTGGAGTTCACTCGATGGTTAAATGTCAACCTATAAATAGAAAGAGATGGGTGGCAGAAGAGAGCAGTAAAGACAATTACACTTCCCTTTTCTTTTCCCCTCTCAACCTTTTCTCTCTTTCTGTCTCTCTCTCTTTTTATTACTATAATATCCTCTCAACCTTTCCTCTCTTTCTCTCTCTACACATATATATATATATATTACTAAATGCAAACACGTCTCCCCATCAGCTGTGTTAAAAAGAAACAATCAGCTTTGTAAATGTCAGAAAAGTAAATGTCAAAACACGAAAAAAAAATCTGAAGACATCGTTAAAGATTCATGTTCAACATTTGACTCAAAGCTTAAAAATTAAACAAAGCTTCTTGTGTAGAATCAAAGGATATCTGTCTTCCTCCCACCTTAAAACCACTAAGCAGTCAACCTTCATGTCCGTCCTTGACATCTCACATTATTTATCTATAAAGCTTCTAAACTACCTCACATCTCTTCTCTCATTTAGTATTTATTCAGTAACCTTATTTACACGGGTCAGTGACAAGTAAGAGTTGGCAAGATGAGTTTAAAAATAAAATAGTATAAAATAAAACATAGTTTTAAAAGCAGCACCGGGTTTGTTAAAAAGTATATTTAGTATTTTTGTTGGTTTTATATCATTTGAAATGAATGATAATATAATGATAAATATTAACCCTCCTGTTATCCTCAAGTCAAGGAAGGAAGTTAGGAAGGGAGGAAGAAGGAAGGAAAGGAGGGAGGGAGGAAGAATGGAGGAAGGAAGGTAGGAGGGAGGGAAGGAAGGAGGGAGGAAGGGAGGGAGGAAAGAAGGACAGAAGGAAGGAAGGAATGAGGGAGAAAGAAGGAAGGAAAGGAGGGAGGAAAAGGGAAGGAAGGAAAGGAGGGAGGAAGGAAAGAAGGAAGGAAGGAAGGGAGGGAGGAGGGAAGGAAGGAAGGGAGGGAGGGAGGAAAGAAAAAGAGAAGGAGGGAGGGAGGAAAGGAAGGACAGAAGGAAGGAAAGGAAGGAAGGGAGGAATGAAAGGAAGGAAGGAAGGAAGGAAGGAAGGAAGGAAGGAAAGAAGAACAGAAAGAAGGAAGGGAGGAAGGGAGGAAAGAAGGAACAGTCAAAACAGATGGGGTCAATTTGACCCGGGAGGACGACACAAAGGTGCTGGGTCCACAAAAAAAGAATGTGCGCACATGGACACTAAAAAACCTCACTGATCTGTCATCTGATTTCCTGCTGTCATAATCACTATGGCAACCAGGGAGTGTGTCCTAGACAAATGAAAGCATGGGCATGGACACAAATAACCTTCATTGACCCATATACAACTGTATGCAGCACCTTTGAAATGGGATGAACTGTAGACTTGAGTCTTTCATTACTCTCTGAGATTTTAAAAACGTGTAACTCTCTATATGAATGTTTAGTTTACTGTGTAGTTGTGTTGTTTGTGTCTCCTCCTATGTTCTTGTCTCATGAATGTTTTTTTGTTCTCAGGTGTCTCTCGGAAACTAGATCTTAATCTCAATGAGACTGCCTGATTAAATAAAGATTACATTTTTCTTTTTTATAGAAACATGAAAGTAACACGCTGTCTTTTTTTTTTTTTTTTTTACAAATCAGGTCATTAACTGTTTGATTTCCTTCCAGGCAGCAATTTGTCTCAGTTCATTTCACTTCACTATAAAATTGAAATTGCTTAAGACTTTCAGCTGCCAAACAGTCATATAATGTTTATGCAGAAAGTATAAAAATGATTGCAAAATTCTTATTACCCCTTTCTTTAACTTCCATGTTTATCTCCTCTGTTAGGTTTTATGTAAACAGCTGATGAATATGATGCTTTCCTGCAGCCGCCTTCCAAATCTCGGATGTCTGATAGTCAGTGAATGCATCATAATTCATTCTTTAACCCCCCTGTTGTCCTTGAGTCAAGGAAGGAGGGAGGAAAGAAGGAAGGGAGGGAGGGTCAAAAGAAGGAAGGAAAGGAGGGAGGGAGGGTGGAAAGAAGGAAGGAGGGAGGAAAGAAAGAAGGAGGTAAGGAAGGAAAGGAGGGAGGAAAGAGAGAGAAGGAGGTAAGGAAGGAAAGGAGGGAGGAAAGAGAGAGAAGGAGGTAAGGAAGGAAAGGAGGGAGAGAGGGTGGAAAGAAGGAAGGAGAGAGGAAAGAAAGAAGGAGGTAATGAAGGAAAGGAGGGAGGAAAGAAAGAGAGAAGGAGGTAAAGAAGGAAAGAAGGGAGGAAAGAAAGAGAGAAGGAGGTAAGGAGGGAGGAAAGAGAGAGAAGGAGGTAAGGAAGGAAAGGAGGGAGGGAGGGTGGAAAGAAGGAAGGAGGGAGGAAAGAAAGAAGGAGGTGAGGAAGGAAAGGAGGGAGGAAAGAGAGAGAAGGAGGTAAGGGAGGGAGGGAGGGAAGGGAAGGAGGGAGGAAAGAAAGAGAGAAGGAGGTAAGGAAGGAAAGAAGGGAGGAAAGAAAGAGAGAAGGAGGTAAGGAGGGAGGAAAGAGAGAGAAGGAGGTAAGGAAGGAAAGGAGGGAGGACAAAAGAAAGAAGGAGGTAAGGAAGGAAAAGAGGGAAGGAAAGGAGGGAGGAAAGAAAGAGGAGGTAAGGAAGGAAAGGAGGGAGGAAAGAAAGAGAAGGAGGTAAGGGAGGGAGGGAGGGAAGGAAAGTAGGGAGGAAAGAAAGAGAGAAGGAGGTAAGGAAGGAAAGGAGGGAGGGAGGGTGGAAAGAAGGAAGGAGGGAGGAAAGAAAGAAAGAAGGAGGTAAGGAAGGAAAGGAGGGAGGAAAGAAAGAGGAGGTCAGGAAGGAAAGGAGGGAGGAAAGAGAGAGAAGGAGGGAGGGAAGGAAAGGAGGGAGGAAAGAAAGAGAGAAGGAGGTAAGGAAGGAAAGGAGGGAGGGAGGGTGGAAAGAAGGAAGGAGGGAGGAAAGAAAGAAGGAGGTAAGGGAGGAAAGAGGGAGAAGGAGGTAAGGGAGGGAGGGAGGGAAGGAAAGGAGGGAGGGAGGAAAGAGAGAGAAGGAGGTAAGGGAGGGAGGGAGGGAGGAAAGAAAGAGAGAAGGAGGTAAGGAAGGAAAGGAGGGAGGGAGGAAGGAAAGAAGGGAGGAAAGAAGGAACAGTCAAAACGGACGGGGTCAATTTGACCCGGGAGGACGACACAAAGGTAATGTCCTCCTCATGTAGATGAAACCTGATTGATTTTTTACCTCCTCTGTCCATCACGGACCGACACTGGAAATAGAAATGATCACTGACATTTACAGCCGCCACTCGGGCCTTCGGAGTACACGGGTTAACAGTTTATCTCTCCTCCATCTGTCTCTCTTTCTTCTTCCTCCTCTCTGTGTACTGTTTCCCCAGAGAGAGATACACACTGAGTAAACACTGGCACTCTCTCCTCTCTCCTCCTTTCCCTTTGAATAAAAACTAAATGCTGCAGTATTTGTTGTCTTATTTATCTCCCCCTAGAAACTACATGCATGCTGGTGACTGTATGGTTCAGCTACAAAATAAAACTAGGGCTGTAAAACGATTAATTTTAAAATCGAGATTAATCGCAGAATTTCCATAGTTAATCACGATTAATCGCGTTTTGAATTGCATGTTTAAAATCCTGTTATTTTACATTTCAAGGCAGTTTTAAGCCCATAACCCTTACCAGAGTGTCTTAACTGAGTAAACACTGGCACTCTCTCCTCTCTCCTCCTTTCCCTTTGAATAAAAACAAAATGCTGCAGTATTTGTTGTCTTATTTATCTCCCCCTAGAAACTACATGCATGCTGGTGACTGTATGGTTCAGCTACAAAATAAAAGATTTCACTGGTTAAAACAAACAAGATATTAAACTTAGACGTAGACAAGAGATAGAAACAATCTATTGTGAAATATTTATGACATTGCTTACAAATCCCCTTTGTGAAAGAGTCTGGCATGATGACATTCCTGTTCTTGTTTACGACTCATAAATGGATTTAGTTTCCATCCATATTGGATAATTCTGCAGTAGGCATGGGATGATAACCGTGTTCAAGGTATACCGCGATTTGAAAAAGTCACGATAACTGAAACCGCCAAATTTTCTGTCATACCGTTCCTGAGGTATGAGCTGTTTTTAGTCTGGTCAAAGACAGGAAGTGCTGGTCAAAGACAGGAAGTGCTGGTCAAAGACAGGAAGTGCTGGTCAAAGACAGGAAGTGCTGGTCAAAGACAGGAAGTGCTGGTCAGTAATCCCTCAGGTGGTGCAGCTGCAGCGTAGAGTATCACGACCCCTCACACTGTCATTACAGATTCAGGTTAAATGAACATGTCTGTCTTTATTTTTCTTCCTTTTAGGAACATTTTAGAGCTGTAATCACTATACCGCCATACCGGGAAACCGTGATATTTTTGCTTATGGTTATCATACCGCCAGAATCTCATACCGGCCCATGCCTATTCTGCAGCACATGATTCACGTCTAAAGTCAACAGTCAGTGACACTGCAGGAAGTAGCGTTCCCTTCATATAGCGAGATGTGTCCCATTTCCATTAAGGAAGGTCCGGGTAAAATTTAGGAGGCGGGAACTTTGCAGGAGCGTCCTCTTGCTCTGTCCTCTCAGCCGTTGTGTCTCCATTGCAGAGAAGGACCTTGATAGGACCAACCGGACTCTAGTTTCTGAAATCTAAAAAAAACACCTTCTAAACAACTGGTCAGTCAGAAAAACATCACCCCTGTCCTGACCTTTCACCTTTAACCCAGGCACAATGTCTATTTTGAATGCCCCAGATCTCACATATCAAAGGACATAGCTCAAACCAGATACCACACTTCCATAAGAAAGTGTGCCCGAACATTTGATTGATCCTATTCATTGCTCTCCAGTTGGAGGGAGGAGGTCAGGGTGGATGGTGGAAGTACACGTTGCAGGACTCTGACAGCAGAGAGCAAGTTTCACATCCTGAGTCCTGTGTGTGGTCAAGTGTTTACTAGTTGTATCCTAGTGTAAGATGGTGGAATCAGTTTAATGATGAAACAAGTCATTTTGTCTGTATTAAAGGTTCTATATATAGCAGTACGAAATATCTTCTCCCGGTTGCCTGTAACAGCTGATTTCTATGTGAAGGACTTGGATCAGATTTCCCATGAAAATTCAAAGGATGTGATGTTCTTGCACGCTCCCGAGAGCTTTGCCTCTCTCCTGCTAACGTCAACCAGGGACCGTCATAAGAACACAACACAAACCGATGCTATCCAACCGGAAACACCCTGCAGATATTAGCCCTCCAGCTAATGTGACAGCTAGCTGCCTCCTTTGTTGTTTTTTGTTTTGTTCACAGCTAAACACCTCCGCAATGACAAGCCACCCATTCCTCAACACACACACACACACACACACACACACACACACACACACACACACACACACACACACACACACACACACACACACACACACACATCTAAAACAACATATTTTCTTCAAGAAAAGAGCAGAAAACAAGCTCCAGAATGACAGCAGAACATAGCCTATCCATTTTGTTTTTCTATTGGTATACCTCTGCTCCTGTAGACGCAGCATCCATGTTTCTGGTAGAGGTGGTGACTTTGATTGACAGGTGACACTCGGTAGGGGGCGGGGTTTCAGCGAACTCGGCGGCCACGCCCACAGCGTTTGGCAGCAGAGAAAGAGGCTGATTTTTCCACAACTTTGAAGCCTAATTTCATATATTTGTCGATTTATTTAATTATTCAAATTTGGCAGGGTGGTTAACAACACACTTTTCTGTGGTATGTCAAACTCAGAACACATATTTATTCTGACTTTACACAGACTTTAAGGGTTGTCTTGAAAATTTCAATGGTGGGAGAGGAACGAATTACGGCAGCAATGGAGAAGGCCCTGTCCCCCTTAGCACTTAGTCCTGGATCTATAGACAGACAGGAGTCCCTGAGGCAGATGACCTTAATTATCTGCCAGTGTGGTATGGGGACAGGAGCTCTGTTAAATACAGGAGAGTGAATCCATTCAAGGCTTTATAAACAATTGTTAGTAATTTAGAATCAATTCTGTACTTAACAGGAAGTCAGTGTTGGGAGGTGGGAATGGGAGTGATGTGATTGATTAGTTGGAGACGGGATAAACTGGACTGCGGCATAGAAAAGTATAATGAATTACAGTAATTAAGGTGTAATGATATGAAGGCATGTTAGACTTTCTTCAGGTCAGCAGTGCAAAGAAATGATTTATGTTTTGATATGATCTGAAACTGCAAGTTTGATCATGCTTTAGTTTCTACTAAATTAACATTATTATTATTAGGCTGGAAGAAAATGTGATTCACTACTATAACATTACCTGCAAAGTATCACCGTTGCCATGACAGCAAAGGTTGCATATCTTTAACCTTCCTGTTGTCCTTCCCTCCTTCCTTCCTCCCTACTTTCCTTCCTTCTTCCTCCCTCCCTCCCTCCTTTCCTTCCGTCTTCCTCCCTTCTTTCCTTCCTCCCTCCTTTCCTTCCCTCCTTCCTCCTTCCTTCCTTCCCTCCTTCTTTCCTTCCCTCCTGTCCTCTCTTGCTTCCTCCTTTCCTTCCTTCCTTGACTGGAGGACAACAGGAGGGGACAGAAAAAACACATTTTCAAGACTTTAATTGAATAAGCAGAAGAAGAAAGCTGCAGGCAGACTTGGTCCCATGTTTCTTGTTCTCCTGACGTTGCAGGTTTGAGTCTGTCTGACAGCATTAGCTCTACGTTATCACTGTTGACTCTGAGTTTCTCTTCTTCCCTGTCCTCTCTCCGCTGTCTCTCTCTGTCTGGATGACAAAAACTCTTTCAGATATGTTCTGGTTGAAGCAGGAATGAAAGAGTCTGTTCTCTGGGAGTATTGTCTTTATCTCTCGGCAGTCACTTAAAGCTGTGGTTCAAGTATGTTGTGCTCCCTCCTTCCTTCTTCCTCCCTTCTTTCCTTCCTCCCTCCTTTCCTTCCTTCTTCCTCCCTTTCCTCCTCCCTCCTTTCCTTCCTTCTTCCTCCCTCCCTTCCTTCCCTCATTCCTTCCTTCTTCCTTCCTTCCTCCCTCCCTCCCTCCTTTCCTTCCTTCTTCCTCCCTCCCTTCCTTCCCTCATTCCTTCCTTCTTCCTTCCTTCCTCCCCCCCTCCCTCCTTTCCTTCCTTCTTTCTCCCTCCCTTCCTTCCCTCATTCCTTCCTCCTTTCCTTCCTTCTTCCTTCCTTCCTCCCTCCCTCCCTCCTTTCCTTCCTTCTTCCTCCCTCCTTTCTTCCTTCTTCCTTCCTTCCTTCCTAACTCCCTCCCTCTCTCCTTTCCTTCCTTCTTCCTTCCTCCTTCCTTCCTCCCTCCCTCCTTTCCTTCTGTCTTTCTCCCTTCTTTCCTTCCTTCCTTCTTTCCTTCCCTCCTTCTTTCCTTCCCGCCTTCCTTCCTTCCCTCCTTCCTTCTTTCCTTCCCTCATTCTTTCCTTCCCTCCTGTCCTCTCTTGCTTCCTCCTTTCCTCCCTCCCTCCTTTCCTTCCTTCTGCCTT
>JAJDFG010001287.1:0-40230 GCA_021039105.1 Scomber colias
GGAAGGAAGGAAGGAAGGACGGAAGGAAAGGAGGAAGGAAGGAAGGAAAGAAGGAAGGAAGGAAGGAAGGAAGGAGGAAGGAAAAGAGGAAGGGAAGGAAGGAAGGAAGGAAGGAAGGAAGGAAGGAAGGAAGGAAAGAAGGAAGGAGGGAGGGAGGGGGAAGGAAAGGAGGGAGGAAAGGAAGGAGGGGGAAGGAAGGACAGAAGGAAGGAAGAAAGGGTCCATTTGACCCGGGGAGGACGATACGAGGGTTAATCTGTAGGTTGGTACCTGTAGGTGAGGTCATTCCTCTCCAGTCGGCCTCCGTACAGGACGAAACGTCTCTGGCGGCCCCGGTAATGCCCCCCCTTCTGGGCCGGGAAGTCTGGCACACCGCAGCGAGGCCGGTTCCACGTGTTAGATGTGTTGGTTGGCAACAAACCCGACTCCTCCTTCACCAAGTCCTGAGCGTGAGGAACCACCTTCCCCCTCTTCTTCAAGTCTGGGAACTTTTCAGAGACCTGGAACAACATTAGTGTTCATGGGTGAGTTCCTGCTTGTGGCCTGAGGAAGGAAGGAAGGAAGGAAAGGAGGGAAGGAAGGAAGGAAGGAAGAAAAGAAGGAAGGAGGGAAGGAAGAAAAGAAGGAAGGAGGGGAGGGAAGGAAGGAAGGAAGGAAAGAAGGAAGGAAAGGAGGGTGGAAAGAAAGGAGGGAGGGAAGGAAGGAAAGGAGGGAAGGAAGGAAGAAGGAAGGACGGAAGGAAAGGAGGGAGGAAGGAAGGAGGGAAGGAAAGAAGGAGGGAGGAAGGAAGAAGGAAGGACGGAAGGAAAGGAGGGAGGAAGGAAGGAGGGAAGGAAAGAAGGAGGGAGGAAGGAGGAAGGAAAGGAAGGAAAAACGAATAAAGGAAAGAAGGAAGGAGGGAGGGAGGGAAAGACGGAAGGAAGGAAGGAAGGAAGGAAAGGAGGGAGAAAGGAGGGAAGGAAAGAAGGGAAGGAAGAAGGAAAGAAGGAAGGAAGGACTTCACCAAGTCCTGAGCGTGAGGAACCACCTTCCCCCTCTTCTTCAAGTCTGGGAACTTTTCAGAGACCTGGAACAACATTAGTGTTCATGGGTGAGTTCCTGCTTGTGGCCTGAGGAAGGAAGGAAGGAAGGAAGGAAGGAAAGGAAGGAAGGAAGGAAGGAAGGAAGGAAGGAAGGAAGGAGGGAGGGAAGGAAGGAAAGGAGGGTGGAAAGAAAGGAGGGAAGGAAGGAAGAAGGAAGGACGGAAGGAAAGGAGGGAGGAAGGAAGGAGGGAAGGAAAGAAGGAGGGAGGAAGGAGGAAGGAAAAAGGAATGAAGGAAAGAAGGAAGGAGGGAGGGAGGGAAAGAAGGAAGGAAGGAAAGGAAGGAGAAAGGAGGGAAGGAAAGAAGGAAGGAAGGAAAGGAGGGAAGGAAGGAAGGAAGAAAAGAAGGAAGGAGGGAAGGAAGGAAGGAAGGAAAGAAAGAAGGAAGGAAAGGAGGGTGGAAAGAAAGGAGGGAGGGAAGGAAGGAAAGGAGGGAAGGAAGGAAGAAGGAAGGACGGAAGGAAAGGAGGGAGGAAGGAAGGAGGGAAGGAAAGAAGGAGGGAGGAAGGAAAAAGGAATGAAGGAAAGAAGGAAGGAGGGAAAGAAGGAAGGAAAGGAGGGAAGGAAAGAAGGGAAGGAAGAAGGAAGGAAGGACTTCACCAAGTCCTGAGCGTGAGGGAGCACCTTCCCCCTCTTCTTCAAGTCTGGGAACTTTTCAGAGACCTGGAACAACATTAGTGTTCATGGGTGAGTTCCTGCTTGTGGTTCTTCGTGTTTGAACAGGGATGAATCACAAAGAACCAAATGAGGTTAAACGTTTGGTAATTTAATCTGATTCTGTGATGCAGCTGATCGAGGTTCCCAACCGGTTTCACACCAGTGAAGTTGTGTGAGTCATGGTTTTTGTGTAAAGTCAGTCCAAATCATAATAATAACTTTATTTATAGCACTTTTTAAAAAATACAGTTACAAAGTGTTTTAATAAATGGCATTGACCAACCTGAGAGGCAAACCACTGGATCTGCAGATAAGAATGCTACATGCTAGCAGGGTTGCACAGAAAAACCCTCAATGTCTCACTGCTGCTGCCAGTGGTGTGCACACTGGCCCCCCCGTGGCCCATTTGTTAAAAAAAATGTGTGCTAAGGTGCCCTCCTGGTTGGCAAAACACACTAAACTGCCCTCTTGGGAGCCAGAACGCATGCTAAGGTGCCCTCCTGGTTGGCAAAACACACTAAACTGCCCTCTTGGGAGCCAAAATGTGTGCTAAGGTGCCCTCTTGGGAGCCAAAATGTGTGCTAAGGTGCCCTCTTGGGAGCCAAAATGTGTGCTAAGGTGCTCTTCTGGGAGCCAAAAAGTGTGCTAAGGTGCTCTCTTGGGAGCCAAAATGTGTGCTAAGGTGCTCTTCTGGGAGCCAAAAAAGTGTGCTAAGGTGCCCTCTTGGGAGCCAAAATGTGCGCTAAGGTGCCCTCTTGGGAGCCAGAACGCATTGCTAAGGTGCCTTCCTGGTTGGCAAAACACACTAAACTGCCCTCTTGGGTGGCAAAATGCATGGTAAGGTGCCCTCTTGGGAGCCAAAATGTGTGCTAAGGTGCCCTCTTGGTTGGCAAAATGTGTGCTAAGGTGCCCTCTTGGGAGCCAAAATGTGTGCTAAGGTGCTCTTCTGGGAGCCAAAAAGTGTGCTAAGGTGCCCTCTTGGGAGCCAAAATGTGTGCTAAGGTGCCCTCTTGGGAGCCAAAATGTGTTGCTAAGGTGCCCTCTTGGGAGCCAAAATGCGTGCTAAGTGGTGCCCTCTTTGGAGCCAAAATGTGTGCTAAGGTGCCCTCTTGGGAGCCAAAATGCGTGCTAAGGTGCCCTCTTGGGAGCCAGAACGTGTGCTAAGGTGCCCTCTTGGGAGCCAAAAAGCGTGCTAAGGTGCCCTCTTGGGAGCCAAAATGCGTGCTAAGGTGCCCTCTGGGAGCCAAAAAGCGTGCTAAGGTGCCCTCTTGGAAGCCAAAAAGCGTGCTAAGGTGCCTTCTTGGAAGCCAAAAAGCTTGCTAAGGTGCCTCTTGGGAGCCAAAACGTGTGCTAAAGTGCCCTCTTGGGAGCCAAATGCGTGCTAAGGTGCCCTCTTGAGAGCCAAAATGCATGGTAAGGTGCCCTCTTGGGAGCCAAAACGTTGTGCTAAAGTGCCCTCTTGGAAGCCAAAATGCGTGCTAAGGTGCCCTCTTGGAAGCCAAAAAGCGTGCTAAGGTGCCCTCTTGGAAGCCAAAAAGCGTGCTATGGTGCCCTCTTGGAAGCCAAAAAGCGTGCTAAGGTGCCTTCTTGGAAGCCAAAAAGCTTGCTAAGGTGCCCTCTTGGGAGCCAAAACGTGTGCTAAAGTGCCCTCTTGGGAGCCAAAATGCGTGCTAAGGTGCCCTCTTGAGAGCCAAAATGATGGTAAGGTGCCCTCTTGGGAGCCAAAACGTGTGCTAAAGTGCCCTCTTGGTTGGCAAAACATGCTAAACTGCCCTCTTGGGTGGCAAAAACCCTTTTTTTTCTTTTTGCCCCTGCCCTTCAAAAAGTCTGTGCACGCCACTGGCTGCTGCCTGCTTACTTATAACTCACTCTCTGAATCCAGCTTTTGCTTCACTCAGTAGTTTTCTTAAGTATTTAAGAAACATTTACCAGATGTTTATAGAAGTACTGTACTGGCAGTGCTTTGAGCTAAATGCTAACATCACCATGCTAACATGTTGATGTGTAGTGTGTTAGCATGCTAATATTCGCTAATTAGCATAAAACACAGCTAAGGCTGATAGAAATGTCATTAGTTTTGCAACCATTAAGACCTACAACAAAGTTTTAAACAAATCAAAAGTTTGACCTACGCTAAAGGTTCAGTGTTCATCAGTTGAGAGGACGTTTAGGTGTCATTAAAAACTAAAACTGTCAACCTAATGCTGGCGCTTGTGGAAAAGTCAGACAATCACCAAATTCATTCAGAGTCATGAAAGTTTTTGCTTCACTCAGTAGTTTTCTTAGGATTTACCAAATGTTTCATTTTTATGTGTTTAAAGTACTGTACTGGCAGTGCTTTGAGCTAAATGCTAACATCACCAGGCTAACATGTTGATGTGTAGTGTGTTAGCATGCTAATATTCGCTAATTAGCATAAAACACAGCTAAGGCTAATGAAATGTCATTAGTTTTGCAACCATTTGGACCTTGACCAAATTGACTAAAACTAAAACCTAATCAAACTAATGCTGGCGCTAGTGGAAAAGTCAGAGAATCATCAAATTCATTCAGAGTCATGAAAGTCTGTTTAAAAATTGTTGGCAATGCATCTTGTAAAATTTGAGATCTCTCAATGCATGTGTGAAAATATTGACCTATTGGTGGCGCTACAGAAGTAGAAGTAGGGTTGATCCTACATGAATGCCTGTACTATGTTTCTTAGTAATCCAACAATTCCTACTTTTTGAGATATTTCTGTCACCAAAGCTGCTTGCATTGCTAATAATAAGAAGCAAAGGAAACATAAGTGGATGAGAAAGAAGGAAAAAAAAAAAGAAAGGAGGAGAAAAAAAAGGAAACCAGGAGAAAGGCAGAGGCAGACATATACTTCAGTGTGTTTGGATATGAAGCAACATCATGTCAAGCTCATGCTGAACATTTAGGTTAATGACACACTTGTATCAGGTCACCGAACCACGTAGTTTGCCCTAGTTTAAGAGACAGTTGGGTCCCAGAGTGTCCCATTATCGTTAATACCCCCCCTGCCAGATCCAGAGGAAATAGCTCAGCTCATTTCCACAGAAGCAAATTACAGAGGAGCTGCTGCTGTCCCATCCGCACCTCCTCGTCTGAATCAGGCCACAGCCTCTAAACCCAAACCACATCTGCAGCACTGCACTTTAGGCTACAGGGAAACTTTTGGGTGTTCTCCTCATATCACGAAATGACTTGCATTTCCTTTTCCGCTGCTTGCTCACAACAACCTGTGGGAAAAGACGCTATCGATACAATATGCCGAGATGAACCTAATTACCCCCTGTCCTCAGTGCCTGGGAGTTTTCCCACGAATGCACTCTTACATAATACTCTCTCGGCTGCTTCTCGGAAATATAGCTTGTTGGAATGGAGATATGTATTTGGGATGTTTTTGCAGGCTTGTTTTATAGGAGTATGCGTCGTCAGGAGTGAGAGAGCGTGCAACACATTTGGTCAAGAAGGAAAGGAAGGAAAGGAAGGAAGAAAGGAAGGAGAGAAGGAAGGAAGGAGAGATGGACACAAAGAAAGGAAGGAAGCAAAGGAAGGAAGGAATGAAGGAGGGAAGGAAAGAAAGAAAGAAGGAAGGGAGGAAGGTAGGAAGGTAGGAGGAAGGAAGGAAATGAAGGAAGGAAGGAAGGAGAGATGACACAAAGAAAGGAAGGAAGCAAATAAAGAATGACAGAAGGAATGGAGGAAAGAAGGAAAGGAAGGAGAAAAAAAGGAGAGAAGGAAGGAAGGAGAGATGACACAAAGAAAGGAAGGAAGCAAAGGAGGGAGGAAGGTAGAAAGGAAGGAAAGAAAGAAGGAAGGGAGGAAGGTAGGAAGGAGGGAGGGATAAAAGAATGACAGAAGGAATGGAGGAAAGAAGGAAAGGAAGAAAGAAGGAAGGAAGGAAGGAAGGGAGGGAAGGTAGGAAGGAGGGAGGGATGAAAGATGACAGAAGGAATGGAGGAAAGAAGGAAGAGAAGGAAGGAAGGAAGGAAGGAAAGGGAGGAAGTTAGGAAGGAAAGGAAGGAAGGAAGGAAGGAAGGAAGGAAGGAAGGAGAGGAGGAAGGTAGGAAGGAGGGAGGGATGAAAGAATGACAGAAGGAATGGAGGAAAGAAGGAAAGGAAGGAAGAAAGGAAGGAGAGAAGGAAGGACGGAAGGAGAGATGACACAAAGATATGTATTTGGGATGTTTGCAGGCTTGTTTTATAGAGTATAGTGTCGTCAAGAAGTGAGAGCGTCCAACAGTTTTAGCGGCTTTCAGAATCCAGCAGTCCGAAAAAATACACATCCGATTAACCCTTCAACAGACAACGTGCACCAGGAGATACAGGACTCCTTTAACCTTCGTGTTGTCCTCCCGGGTCCTTCCTCTGTCCCTTCCTTCCTTCCTTCCTTCATCTGTCCTTCCTTCCTTCCTTCCTTCCTTCCTTCATCTGTCCTTCCTTCCTTCCTTCATCTGTCCGTCCTTCCTTCCTTCCTTCCTTCCTTCCTTCCTTCCCTCAGATCTAAGTTCAGCTGTTAGGGTAAATGTTCCCATCTTTCCTTCCTTCCTCCCTCCTTTCCTTCCTTCTTCCCCTCCTTTCCTTCCTACCTTCCTTCCTTCCTCCCTCCTTCCTTTCCTTCCTTCTTCCTCCCTTCCTTCCCTTCCTCCCTCCTTTCCTTCCTTCTTCACTCCTTTCCTTCCTACCTTCCTTCCTTCCTCCCTCCTTCCATTCCTTCCTTCTTCCTCCCTTGCTTCCTTTCCTTCCTTCTTCCGTCCTTTCCTTCCTTCCTTCTTTTCCTTCATTCCCTTCCTTACTTGAGGTGCAAATGACATAACTAGTAAGGTCTGTTTAAGGGTTAATGCAGTGACTACAGTAGGTCAGGTCAGCGGAGGACCACAAAGCAGGCAGGGGTCCAACTATTTCACTTTTCCTGTTTAGGACCAAGAGCAAAACTATTAAAGCCTTCTAGGAAGACATGTTTAAACCAAGGTTATTATTAGTTTGGACATTTTCCACCCCCCACCCCTCCCACAACCACCTCCAATACTACAAACTCCCTCACATCTCGTCTGCCAGATGAAAAAAAGCATCAACGAGGCCTTCAGGCTTTGTTGAGGTTACGTCATCTTCCTTCCTTCCTTCCCTCCTTCCTTCTTCCTCCTTTCCTCCTTCTTCCTCCTTTGCTTCCTCCTTTCCTTCCTTCTTCCTTCCTTCCCCCTTTCTTTCCTTCCTCCCTCCCTCTTTTCCTTTCTTCTTTCCCCTTCCCTCCTTCCTTCCTTCCTTCCTTCCTTCCTTCCTTCCTTCCTTCCTTCCTTCTTTCCTTCCTTCCTTCCTCCCTCCTTTCCTTCCTTCTCCTCCTTTCCTTCCTTCTTCCTCCTTAGCTTCCTCTTTTCCTTCCTTCTTCCTTTCTTCCTTCCTTCCTTCTTTCCTTCCTTCCTTCCTTCCTTCCCTCCCTCCTTCCTTCTTTCTTTCCTTCCCTCCCTCCCTCCCTCCCTTCCTTCCTTGACTCTAGGACAACAGGAGGGTTAACAGACCGACAGGCTTCGGCTTGTGACCTTCATCGGGGTTTTTCTGGTGTTTTAATGATGACCCTGATGAAGACCGCGAGCCGAAACGTGTCGGTCTGTTAATAAAACTTCTCCTATACTATATAAAGTGTTGCTGGAGCTTTGACCTGATTTCTTTTCCTTCTCCAGGCACCTTGGAAGTAAGTGAAGTTGTGCCAGAAACCTCCACCCCTGTTATCCGAAACATAGAAGATGACAAGTTAGAATTATCCAATTGTGAAGTGTCTATTATGAAAGACAACAAAAAAAACTATGAAATCATCACATTTGAGAACTTGTAACCAACAAACCTTTGGCGTCTTTGCTTAAAAACCTATCTATCAATCAACTCATCGACCTCGCTGACAGCTCTACCTTCATGCTCCATTGAAGCCAAAGTATTTGAAAGCTATGGGAGAAACATTTTAAATGTTTTTGGCATAAAAATAAACAGAAAGTTGTTGGATATCAGTATCAGTAGTGTCTAACCAAAACCCCCAAAACCCCAAAAACAACAAAAAAAACCATGAAGTCATCACATTTGAGAACTTGAAACCAACAAACCTTTGGCATCTTATTGTAAAATAATGATTAAAACAGTCTATCAATCAACTCTTCGACTTCTACCTTCACGCTCCATTGAAGCCAAAGTGTTTGAAGCTATGGGAGAAACATTTTAAATGTTTTTGGCATAAAAATAAACAGGAAGTTGTTGGATATCAGTAAATCTGGAAAACTGTGCTTGGTTTCATTCTTTCATATTGTCTATATAATGTCAGAAGATTGACCGTTATAATATCTTGGAGTCAAAGGTGAAGTCATTTTGTCTAACTAAAACCCCAAAACCCCCAAAGATATTATAAACTGTTATGAAAGACAACAAAAAAACCATGAAGTCATCACATTTGAGAACTTGAAACCAACAAACCTTTGGTGTCTTTGCTTAAAAACCTATCTATCAATCAACTCATTGACTTCTACCTTCACGCTCCATTGAAGCCAAAGAAAAAGCCAAAGTGTTTGAAAGCTATGAGAGAAACATTTTAAAATGTTTTTGGCATAAAAATAAACAGGAAGTTGTTGGATATCAGTAAATCTGGAAAACTGTGCTTGATTATATTGTCTATTAAAATGTCAAGAAGATTGCCATAATGACCATTATAATATCTTGGAGTCAAAGGTGAAGTCTTTTTGTCTAACCAAAACCCCCAAAACCCCCAAGATATTATAAACTATTATGAAAGACAACAAAAAAAACTATGAAATCATCACATTTGAGAACTTGTAACCAACAAACCTTTGGCGTCTTTGTTTAAAAACCTACTATCATCAAACTCATCGACCTTCGCTGCAGCTCTAACCTTCATGCTCCATTGAAGCCCCAAAGTGTTTGAAAGCTATGGGAGAAACATTTTAAATGATTTTGGCATAAAAATAAACAGAAAGTTGTTGGATATCAGTATCAGTAGTGTCTAACCAAAACCCCCAAAACCCCCCCAAAACCACAAAAAAACCATGAAGGTCATCACATTTGAGAACTTGAAACCAACAAACCTTTGGCGTCTTATTGTAAAATAACGATTAAAACAGTCTATCAATCAACTCATCGACTTCTACCTTCATGCTCCATTGAAGCCAAAGTGTTTGAAAAGCTATGGAGAAACATTTTTAAATGTTTTGGCATAAAATAAACAGGAAGTTGTTGGATATCAGTAAATCTGGAAAACTTTCATATTGTCTATATAATGTCAGAAGATTGACCATTATAATATCTTGGGGTCAAAGGTGAAGTCTTTTTGTCTAACACATTTGAGAACTTGAAACCAACAAACCTTTGGCGTCTTATTGTAAAATAACGATTAAAACAGTCTATCAATCAACTCATCGACTTCGCTGCAGCTCTACCTTCATGCTCCATTGAAGCCAAAGAAAAAAGCCAAAGTGTTTGAAAGCTATGGGAGAAACATTTTAAATGTTTTTGGCATAAAAATAAACAGGAAGTTGTTGGATATCAGTAAATCTGGAAAACTGTCCTTGGTTTCATTCTTTCATATTGTCTATAAAATGTCAGAAGATTGACCATTATAATATCTTGGGGTCAAAGGTGAAGTCTTTTTGTCTAACCAAACCCCCCAAAACCCCCAAAGATATTACAAACTATTATGAAAGACAACAAAAAACTATGAAGTCATCACATTGAGAACTTGTAACCAACAAACCTTTGGCGTCTTTGCTTAAAAACCTATCTATCAATCACTCATCGACTTCTACCTTCACGCTCCATTGAAGCCCAAGAAAAAAGCCAAAGTGTTTGAAAGCTATGGGAGAAACATTTTAAATGTTTTTTGGCATAAAAATAAACAGGAAGTTTGTGTTGGATAATCAGTAAATCTGGAAAACTTTCATATTGTCTCTATAATGTCAGAAGATTGACCATTATAATATCTTGGAGTCAAAAAGTGAAGTCTTTTTGTCTAACTAAAACCACCAAAACCCCCAAAACCCCAAAAAACAACAAAAAAAAACATGAAGTCATCACATTTGAGAACTTGAAACCAACAAACCTTTTGGCGTCTTTGCTTAAAAAACCAAAAAAATAACGATTAAAACAGTCTATCAATCAACTCATCGACTTCTACCTTCATGCTCCATTGAAGCCCAAAGAAAAGCCAAACTGGCAGAGAAATAAACAGAAAGTTTTTGGATATCAGTAAAAAAAATATCAGCTTTTAAATCCCACGCATAAACTAGGTCATGACCCTGATTCACACTAAATCCATAACATGTAAAAGTAATTGTAACGTAGCAGAGGAGGGTTGTCTGAGGAGAGTGGACGTGGTGTTTAGTTTTGTGTTTAAACGAGCCGCCGCCGCAGAGACACGCTCAGCTCTGCAGGACGCCCCCGACTCGTCGTTGTAGGTTATGGGGAACAAAACCCAGCAGGATTCATGGAATGTGCTCCAGACTGCAGAAACAGTGACTGATGGGTCTGGATCCCAGAACAAACCCAACACACCTCCCCAACCAAGCAACCCACCCCCCCCCCCTCCATCCCCTCCATCCCCCTCCACTCAATCCTTCCACCTCCTGGGTTTCACTTTGTTTAAAGGGAGATTTTAGCTGCTTATTTCATTGCACAAAGCACTTATTCACATCAGGGGTGGAGGGGGGGGGGGGGGGGCGTTTCTCCCCATGTCCTACACTTTGACTTAAATGGCTGGTTGGGGTTTGTTATGAATGGACTTAAAGAGCCGTGGCTCCACAACTAAGATCCCTGGAGGTTTTTTAAAAGGCATCCCAGGACAAACCCCGCCTGTTATTCACCCTCATTTTTCTTTTTCTTGTTTGCTACTCTGACAAATATACGAGACCCGGCCTAGTTATCTGCTCTCCTGCAGGCGAGGGAGCCTCAGATAAACAACAAAAAACCCTTATCAAGGTGTCAACCCGCCGTGAAAGGTATGAATCAGGAGGCTGTTGATATGAAACTGGGGGCAAACCTTTACCAGCTTGGAATTCAGAGTACATATACAGTCAGGTCCATAAATATTTGGACATTGACACAATTTTCAGTATTTCAGCTCTGTACCACACCACAATGAATTTGAAATGAAACAATCAAGTTGTACTTTAAGTGCAGACTTTGAGCTTTAATTTGAGGTTATTTACATTCAAATCAGGTGAACGGTGTGTGTAGGAATTACAGCACATTTTATATGTGCCTTCCACCTTTTTGAGGGACCAAAAGTAATTGGACAATTGGCTACTCAGCTGTTCCATGGCCAGGTGTGTGTGATCCCCTCGTTATTTCATTTACAAGGAGCAGATAAAAGGCCTAGAGTTCATTTCAAGTGTGGTATATTCATTTGGAATCTGCGGAGGTCATCTCTCAATATGAAGTCCAAAGAGCTGTCAGTATCAGTGAAGCGAGCCATCATTAGGCTGAAAAATCAAAACAAACCTATCAGAGAGATAGCAAAAACATTAGGCGTGGCTAAATCAACTGTTTGGTACATAATTAAGAAGAGAGAACGCACTGGTGAGCTCAGCAACACCAAAAGACCTGGAAGACCACGGAAAACAAGTGTGGTGGATGACAGACGAATCCTTTCCCTGGTCAAGAAAGATCCCTTCATAACAGTTGGCCAGATCAAGGAAACTCTCCAGGAGGTAGGTGTGCCGGTGTCCAAGTCAACAATTAAGAGAAGGCTTCACCAGAAGAAATACAGAGGTTTCATCACAAGGTGTAAACCACTAGTGAGCCTCAAAAACAGGAAGGCCAGATTAGAGTTTGCCAAGAAACATCTAAAAGAGCCTGTGCAGTTCTGGAACAAGATCTTATGGACAGACGAGACAAAGATCAACTTGTACCAGAGTGATGGAAAGAGAAGAGTATGGAGAAGGGAAGGAACTGCTCAAGATCCAAAGCATACCACCTCATCAATGAAGCATGGTGGTGGTAGTGTGATGGCGTGGGCATGCATGGCTGCTAGTGGAACTGGATCTCTTATATTTATCGATGATGTGACAGCTGACAAAAGCAGCAAGATGAATTCTGAAGTGTTTCGGGCAATATTATCTGCTCATATTCAGCCAAATGCTTCAAAACTCATTGGACGGCGCTTCACAGTGCAGATGGACGATGACCCGAAGCATACTGCGAAAGCAACCAAAGAGTTTTTAAAAGGCAAAGAAGTGGAATGTTCTGCAATGGCCAAGTCAATCACCTGACCTGAATCCAATTGAGCATGCGTTTCACTTGCTGAAGACACAACTGAAGGGAAAATGCCCAAAGAACAAGCAGGAACTGAAGACCGCTGTAGCAGAGGCCTGGCAGAGCATCACCAGGGATGAAACCATAGACTGTATAAAAGAAATGGACGTAACATCCGTGACGTCACCCATTGGTTTGTGGACTGCTGCTCGGAAGCCAATAGTATCAAATCTAGGCAGCGCCATCTTGAAAATTTCAGGTGCATGCCGGGAAAAAATGAACACGGATTCTACTTATATGGGCATGAGGCGGAGTCATGTACGAACCTATGGGCGGGACCAACGGCGGAGCGGGGACGCTGCGATTGGTTGCGAGGGCTGGATCTCAAGGACATTGGTCAATCAACCTGTCAATCACAACGTAGACACGTAGCCTGCTTTATCGTCACATATAAAATCAGGGAGGCCAAAATGTCCCAAATGAACATCATACTGCATTGAAGAAGGCTTTAAACTAGCGATTGAGACCATAAACACATTTTGAAAACGTTTACTGAGGTTAGAAATCAAGTGAGAAGTTGGTGAATTCTCCATTGACTTGTATAGAGACGGTCGCCCCCTGGTGGCCTTTTGATAGAATGCAGCTCTAAGTTACTTCCGCATTGGCTTCTTTTCAGAGGACAGGAACTCCCCGCCTGGATGAAACCCAGCGTCTGGTGATGTCCAATGGGTTCCAGACTTCAGGCCGTCATTGACTGCAAAGGATTTTCAACAAAGTATTGAAAAGTGGGCAATTTGATTTATGATTATGTTTGTCCAATTACTTTTAGTCCCTTAAAAAGTGGAAGGCTCTTTCCCTCCTCCCTCCCTCCTTACTCCTTCCCTTCCCCCCTCCCTCCTTACTCCTTTCCTTCCTCCCTCCCTCCCTCCCTCCCTCCCTCCCTCCTCCTTCCATCCTTGTTTCCTTACTCCTTCCTTCATTCCTTCCTCCTTTCCTCCCTCCTTCCATCCTTGCTTCCTTCCTCCTTTCCTCCCTCCTCCTTCCATCCTTGCTTCCTTCCTTCTTTCATTCTTCCTTTCCTTCCTCCCTTCCTTCTCTCCTAAATTCCTTCTTCTTTTCATCCTTACTCCTTCCTTCCTTCCTCCTTTCCTTCCTCCTTTCCTTCCTCCCCTTCCTCCTTTCCTTCTTTCCCTCCTCCCTCCCTCCTTACTCCTTTCCTTCCTTCCTTCCTCCTTCCATCCTTGCTTCCTTCCTTCTTTCATTCTTCCTTTCCTTCCTCCCTTCCTTCTCTCCTAAATTCCTTCCTCTTTTCATCCTTACTCCTTCCTTCCTTCCTTCCTTTCCTCCTTTCATTCCTCCCCTTCCTCCTTTCCTTCCTCCCTCCCTCCTTACTCCTTTCCTTCCTTCCTTCCTTCTTTCCTCCCTCCCTCCTTCCCTCCCTCCTCCTTCCATCCTTGTTTCCTTACTCCTTTCCTTCCTTCCTTCCTTCCTTCACTTATTAATGGTTTTCCAGAGGTGAAAGGTATGAATCAGGAGGCTGTTGATATGAAACTGGTGGCAAACCTTTACCAGCTTGGAATTCAGAGTACATATATTCACTCCTTACTCCTTTCCTTCCTTCCTCCTTTCCTTCTTTCCTTCCTTCCTCCTCCTTCCATCCTTGCTTCCTTCCTCCTTTCCTCCCTCCTCCTTCCATCCTTGCTTCCTTCCTTCTTTCATTCTTCCTTTCCTTCCTCCCTTCCTTCTCTCCTAAATTCCTTCCTCTTTTCATCCTTACTCCTTCCTTCCTTCCTTCCTTTCCTCCTTTCCTTCCTTCCTTCCTCCCTCCTTACTCCTTTCCTTCCTTCATTCTTTCCTTCCTTCTTTCCTTCCTCCCTCCCTCCCTCCCTCCTCCTTCCATCCTTGTTTCCTTACTCCTTTCCTTCCTTCCTTCCTTCCTTCCTTCACTTATTAATGGTTTTCCAGAGGTGAAAGGTATGAATGAGGAGGCTGTTGACATGAAACTGGGGGCAAACCTTACCAGCTTGGAATTCAGAGTACATATTTGTTGCTTTTCTTTTTTTTCTTTCTTTTTTTTTTTTTTTTTTTTCATTTATTTACTCTCGGAGGGAAAAAAAGCTGACGGAGCCAAAGCGACCATGAGAACACTGAGTTCATGTCTACGGTATTGTGTCTGGGAATTTGGGGGATTTTAATAAACGTTGAGGAGGAGTGTTTGTGTTACAGGTGAAAAACATACTTTTAAATAAAGGGATATTTGGTGTTTTTTTTTAAAAGTCTGTATCTTTTCAAAAAAATAGTTTCAATAGTTGACATTAACTCTTTATTGGGCAAATAATTATATTAGGTAACTTCTGTAAATATCCCAAAATATCCTTCCTTCCTTCCTTTCCTTCCTCCCTTCCTTCCTTTCCTTCCTCCCTGCCTTCTTTCTTCCCTTCCTCTTTTCCTTTCTCCCTCCCTCGTTCCTTATTTCCTCCGTCCTTCCTTCTTTTACTTCCTTCCATCTGTCCTTCCTCCCTCCCTCTTTCTCTCCTCCCTTCCTTCTTTTTTTTCCTCCGTCCTTACTTCCCTCCTTTCCTTCCTTCCATCTGTTCTTCCTCCCTCCCTCCTTCTCTCCTCCCTTCCTTCTTTCCTTCCTCCATCCCCCTTTCTTCTTCCTTCCTTCCTTCTTTCTTCCCTTCCTCCCTCCCTCCTTCTCTATTTCTTTCCTCCCCCCTACCTTCCCTTCCTTCCTTCCTTTCCTTCCTTCCCTCCTTTCCTTCCTCCCTGCCTTCTTTCTTCCCTTCCTCTTTTCCTTTCTCCCTCCCTCGTTCCTTATTTCCTCCGTCCTTCCTTCTTTTACTTCCTTCCATCTGTCCTTCCTCCCTCCCTCTTTCTCTCCTCCCTTCCTTCTTTTTTTCCTCCGTCCTTACTTCCCTCCTTTCCTTCCTTCCATCTGTTCTTCCTCCCTCCCTCCTTCTCTCCTCCCTTCCGTCTTTCCTTCCTCCATCCCCCTTTCTTCTTCCTTCCTTCCTTCTTTCTTCCCTTCCTCCCTCCCTCCTTCTCTATTTCTTTCCTCCCCCCTACCTTCCCTTCCTTCCTTCCTTCCTTCCCTTCCTTCCTTCCTTCCTCCCTTCCTTCCTTTCCTTCCTCCCTGCCTTCTTTCTTCCCTTCCTCTTTTCCTTTCTCCCTCCCTCGTTCCTTATTTCCTCCGTCCTTCCTTCCTTTACTTCCTTCCATCTGTCCTTCCTCCCTCCCTCTTTCTCTCCTCCCTTCCTTCTTTTTTTCCTCCGTCCTTACTTCCCTCCTTTCCTTCCTTCCTTCCATCTGTTCTTCCTCCCTCCCTCCTTCTCTCCTCCCTTCCTTCTTTCCTTCCTCCATCCCCCTTTCTTCTTCCTTCCTTCCTTCTTTCTTCCCTTCCTCCCTCCCTCTTTCTCTATTTCTTTCCTCCCCCCTACCTTCCCTTCCTTCCTTCCTTCCCTTCCTTCCCTTCCCCCCTTCCTTCTTTCCTTCCTCCATCCCCCTTTCTTCTTCCTTCCTTCCTTCTTTCTTTCTTCCCTTCCTCCCTCCCTCCTTCTCTATTTCTTTCCTCCCCCCTACCTTCCCTTCCTTCCTTCCTTCCTTCCTTCCCTTCCTTCCCTTCCTTCCCTTCCCTCCTTCCTTTCCTTCCTTCCATCCTTCCTCCCTTCCTTTCAATGAGTGTCCTATAAAGGGTTAAGTAAAAAAAAATAATTGGCATGCAGTGGAGTCGGGGCTTATGTGGAGCTTTAGTGGTTCTTGTCTTGAAATGTAAGCACCAGGTTATTATAGGTATTTGAAAAGTGAGTGATGATGTTTTGCTGATGAGGACAGTCTCGTGCCTCGCTCAGTCCCCTCTGTGGTCTTTGTTAATGACGGGGGATTTGAACTGTTGATCACCTGGTCTCAAGCTGACCTCCCCCCCCCCCCCCCCACCACCACCACCACCACCACCCCTCTTCCTCCTCCCAAAACAAGTCAGTTTAGAGTTTAGTCTCCATCAGTCCCCTCTGTGGTCTTTGTTAAATGACGGGGATTTGAACTGTTGATCACCTGGTCTCAAGCTGACCTCCACCCCCACCCGCCCAAACAACCCTCCCCCCCACCACCACCACCACCACCACCACCCCTTTTACTCCTCCCAAAACAAGTCAGTTTAGAGTTTAGTCTCCATCAGTCCCCTCTGTGGTCTTTGTTAAATGACGGGGGATTTGAACTGTTGATCACCTGGTCTCAAGCTGACCTCCGCCCCCCCCAACTCCCAAGCCCCTCCCCCACCCACCCCCACCCCCTCCACCACCCCTTTTCCTCCTCCCAAAACAAGTCAGTTTAGAGTTTAGTCTCCATCAGTCCCCTCTGTGGTCTTTGTTAATGACGGGGGATTTGAACTGTTGATCACCTGGTCTCAAGCTGACCTCCGCCCACCTCCCCCCACCCCTCCCAAACAACCCCCCCCCCCCCCACTACCCTCCTTCCTCCTCCCAAAACAAGTCAGTTTAGAGTTTAGTCTCCATCAGTCCCCTCTGTGGTCTTTGTTAATGACGGGGGATTTGAACTGTTGATCACCTGGTCTCAAGCTGACCTCCACCCACCCCCCCCCCCCACCCCCCAAACAACCCCCCCCCTCCCACCACCACGGGGGGGGGGGGGGGGGGGGGGAGTGTTGGTTTTCGGGGGTCGTAAATCTTTCGGCTAATTCTCTAAAGTGGTGGCTCCATGTGGGACGCCTCTGTCATTTCAAAGAGGGAGATGGAAGAAGAAAAAAAAAGAAAAGAAAAAAAGAGAACTGTGGTTAAAAGACTAAATCCTTAACCGCCCCCCTACCTGTGTGTCAAATGGATTGTTTGACCTGTCTGACCCCCGCTGCTGAGTAAGACCCCTAAGACCCCTAAGACCTTAAAACCTGCTGAATTCCTTCCAGGTTTCACATCAAAGTTTCTTTCCTCCCTCCCTCTTTACTCCTTTCCTCCCTCACTCCTTACTCCTTTCTTTCCTTCATTCCTCCTTCCTTCCTTCCTTCCTCCCTCCCTCCTTACTCCTTCCTTTCCTTCCTTCCTTCCTTCCTCTTTTCCTCCCTCCCTCCTTACTCCTTTCTTTCCTTCATTCGTCCTTCCTTCCTTCCTTCCTTCCTCTTTTCCTCCCTCCCTCCTTACTCCTTTCTTTCCTTCATTCCTCCTTCCTTCCTTCCTTCCTTCCTTCCTCTTTTCCTCCCTCCCTCCTTACTCCTTTCTTTCCTTCATTCCTCCTTCCTTCCTTCCTTCCTTCCTTCCTCTTTTCCTCCCTCACTCCTTACTCCTTTCTTTCCTTCCTTCCTTCCTTCCTTCCTTCCTTCCTCTTTTCCTCCCTCGCTCCTTACTCCTTTCTTTCCTTCCTTCCTTCCTTCCTCCTTTCTATCCTCCCTCCGTCCTTACTCCTTTCCTTCCTTTCTTCCTTCTTTCCTTCCTCCCTCCCTTCCTCCTCCTTCCATCCTTGCTTCCTTCCTTCCTTCCTCTTTTCCTCCCTCCCTCCTTACTTCTTTCTTTCCTTCCTTCCTTCCTTCCTTCCTTCCTTCCTCTTTTCCTCCCTCCCTCCTTACTCCTTTCTTTCCTTCCTTCCTCCTTTCTATCCTCCCTCCGTCCTTACTCCTTTCCTTCCTTCCTTCCTTCCTTCCTTCCTCCTTTCTATCCTCCCTCCGTCCTTACTCCTTTCCTTCCTTTCTTCCTTCTTTCCTTCCTCCCTCCCTTCCTCCTCCTTCCATCCTTCCTTCCTCCTTTCTATCCTTCCTCCCTCCTTACTCCTTTCCTTCCTTCCTTCCTTCCTCCTTTCCTCCCTCCTTCCTTACTCCTTTCTTTCCTTCCTTCCTCCTTTCCTTCCTCCCTCCCTTCCTCCTTTCCTTCCTTTCTTCCTTCTTTCCTTCCTCCCTACCTGTGTGTCAAATGGATTGTTTGTCCTGTCTGACCCCCGCTGCTGAGTAAAACCCCTAAAACCCCTAAGACCCCTAAAACCTGCTGAATTCCTTCCAGGTTTCACATCAAAGTTCAAAGTTGAAGGTGAAACCCAAACAGGAACATCAGCTGGAGCTAGAATATCTGACTTGTATATTTTTCTAGTTTTAATAAACAGAAACGTTTGCCTCCTAAACTTCATGTTTTTTATTGAGTAGAGGTCTCGTTGTTTATTTTCCTGCTCTGTCGGCCTGTCAATCACTTATTAATGGTTTTCTTTCTCTTTCTTTGCTCCCTCCTCCTTCCATCTTTGCTTCCTTACTTCTTTCCTTCCTGGTTCCCTCCCTCCTCCTTCCATCCTTCTTTCCCTCTTTCCTTCCTGGCTCCCTCCTTACTCCTTTCCTTCCTTCCTTCCTTCCTCCCTCCCTCCTCCTTCCATCCCTCATTCCTCCTTTCCTTCCTTCCTTCCTTCCTTCCTTTCTTCCTCCTTTCCTTCCTCCTTCCCTCCTTACTCCTTTCCTTCCTTCCTTCCTTCCTCCTTCCCTCCTTACTCCTTTCTTTCCTTCCTCCCTTCCTTCTCTTTTCATCCTTCCTCCTTTCTTTCTTTCCTTGCTTCCTTCCTCCTTTCCTTCCTTCCTCCCTCCCTCCTTACTCCTGTCCTTCCTTCCTTCTTTCCCTCCTTCCTCCCTCCTTACACCTTTCCTTCCTTCCTTCCTTCCTTCCTCCTTTCCTTCCTCCCTTCCTTCTCTCCTAAATTCCTTCCTCTTTTCATCCTTACTCCTTTCTTTCTTTCCTTTTCTTCCGTCCTTCCTTCGCTCCTTACTTCCTTCCTCTTTTCCTCCTTTCCTTCCTTCCTTCCTTCCTTCCCTCCTCCCTACCGCCTTACTCCTTTCCTTCCTCCCTCCCTCCTTACTCATTTCCTTCCTTCCTTCCTCCTTCCCTCCCTCCTTACTCCTTTCTTTCCTTCCTTCCTTCCTTCATTCATTCATTCCTCCTTTCCTTCCTCCCTTCCTTCTCTCCTGAATTCCTTCCTCTTTTCATCCTTCCTCCTTTCTTTCTTTCCTTGCTTCCTTCCTCCTTTCCTACCTTCCTTCCTTCCTTCCTTCCTTCTCTCCTAAATTCCTTCCTCTTTTCATCATTACACCTTCCTTTCTTTCCTTTTCTTCCGTCCTTCCTTCGCTCCTTACTTCCTTCCTCTTTTCCTCCTTACTCCTTTCCTTCCTTCCTCCTATCCTTCCTTGACCTGAGGACAACAGGAGGGATATTTTGCTCTTTCTTCTTAACAATAACAGATTTATGTGTAAATTTTAAATCACTAGACACTTGTCATCTTTAATTCTCGGGTGTAAAAGAAAACTAAAGGGTTAGCGTTTGCTTCGTCAGCCCTCCCGAAACGTGTTCACGTGTAATTTCAAAACAGACAATGGAAATCCTGTCAGAAGACTGTGTGACGACGTTTGAGAGAAAGAAAGAAAGAAAGAAAGAAAAAAAAAAAGAAAAAGGCAACAACCCTCGGGGATAATTAGTCTGTCGCTTTTTGCTGAGATTGCAAGAAGTGGGTGATGATGAGACACGTAACCTCAACAAAGCCTGAAGGCCTCGTTGATGCTTTTTTTTCATCTGGCGGACGAGATGTGAGGGAGTTTGTAGTATTGGAGGTGGTTGTAGGGAGGGGGTGGGGGTGGGGGTGGTGGTGGGGGCAAGGGGGGGGGCGTTCGTTACAAGTATGGACAGATCTAGCTTCTTGTTACAGTGATGGGAAGATCTGTGAGCAGCCGTGCAGGGGATCTGACTGCGGTATTCAGAGAGAACAGGGAGACATGTCTGAACCTGAACAGCTCCTCCAGCTCCTCCAGTCTGACAGCAAACCCACCAACTCCAACATCCTCAGAGTTTTTTTTTACATTTTTTTATAAGCTCATTGTCTTCAGTTTGACGTGATCAAGAACCTGCAGGCTCCGAAATAATTATGATAATTGATTTTCGGTCTGGTGTGGGTTCTCGTTGGTACAATTATAAGGGAAACATTGCAGTTAGTCATATAAAGTGGATGTCTTCCACAGTCTTAGTCTTTTTAGTAAGGAATTCCCTCTGAGTGTCTTAATGGACTGTGTTTCCCTGTTGAGCTGTGGTGGAAGTATAGTAACAAAAAGAAGGACTATGGCACTAAAAAGACTTGATTTGACTCATTCGGACAGTTCATATTGTCCCCCATCATTTACATTGTAAACATTATGAAGGGATCTTCTAATGGTCAGTATAACCAGGAGGAATGATTACAGCAAGAAAAACATGCTTGTGTTTCCCTGTTGTAGTATAGTAACAAAAAGAAGGACTATGGCACTAAAAAGACTTGATTTGACTCATTTAGACAGCTTCATATTAGCTTCAGATCAACTTTTACTTATATTTGACTTTTTGAAGGGATCTTCTAATGGTCAGTATAACCAGGAGGAATGATTACAGCAAGAAAAAACAGGCTTGTGTTTCCCTGTTGAGCTGTGGTGGAAGTATAGTAACAAAAAAAGTGACTTTGGCACTAAAAAGACTGTAACGTTGAAAAATAGAAGACTTGATTTGACCCATTTGGACAGCTTCGTATTAGCTTCGGGTCAACTTTTACTTACATTTGACTTTTAGAAGGGATCTTCTAATGGTCAGTATAACCAGGATGAATGACTACAGCAAGAAAAACAGGTTTGTGTTTCCCTGTTGAGCTGTGGTGGAAGTATAGTAACAAAAAGAAGGACTATGGCACTAAAAAGACTTGATTTGACTCATTTAGACAGTTTCATATTAGCATCGGATCAACTTTTACTTACATTTTTGCGCAGAAGGAGGACTGTGGAGTTTTTGTCCCCCATCATTTACATTGTAAGTGCATTATGAAGGGATTGTTTAATGGTCAGTATGAACATGAGGAATGATTACAGCAAGAAAAACAGGCTTGTGTTTCCCTGTTGAGCTTTGGTGGAAGTATAGTAACAAAAAGAAGGACTATGGCACTAAAAAGACTGTAACGTTGAAAAATAGAAGACTTGATTTGACTCATTTAGACAGTTTCATATTAGCATCGGATCAACTTTTACTTATATTTTTGCACAGAAGGAGGACTGTGGAGTTTTTGTCCCCCATCATTTACATTGTAAACATTATATAGGGATCCTCTAATGGTCAGTATAACGAGGAGGAATGACTACAGCAAGAAAAACAGGCTTCAATGACTAGTTGTGGTGAATGGTCTCACAGAAGTATGGGTTGCTTGCTGTACAGAGAACAGAAGAAGAAGTCTTTCAATTTGACTTTCTTGCAAGACACTACAGCTTTCACTGCATTTCTGAAGCAACACACCATGCCTTTATTTTGGGACTAGCAAGCTGCAACTACCAGACTATAAGCCACTACTTTGTTCCCACGCTTTGAACCTCGCGGCTTAAACAATGACGCGGCTAATTTATGGATTTTTCATTTTACATTTTCAGATATTTCAACGATGTTTACAGCTTTAGCAGTAGCAGCAGAGTGAAAGCCATCAGGTAAGTGTTATTTTAATAAACTCCTGGTGTACTTACAAACTTTCCAATGCATGGATTTATGAGTAAAGACCCTATTAGTACTACTGTAGAAGTTTGATACCAATCCAGACATTATTAGTGGGGTCATTTACCAGATACACTGGTGGTCCCGTTAGCGCCTGTGCTAAGACATTCGGCTGATGGCTCTAACTCTACTATTTTATATTAGATAGACCTCATGGTGCATATGACGCTAGGTCGAAATTAGGCCCAACCATCGCTTTAAAGCCTGTGTAAAGTTCCTATCTATCTATTTATGTTCAAAATAAATATATTTTTTAAAAATTCAGTGGGTGAGGCTTATATTTAGGTATGATAGGTACTACATGAGGCTGAACCCAATGTAGAAGTACCTCAAAGCGCTGCAGACCGCTGATAGATTGACTCCCATTCAAAAGGCCTCAACGTATCTCTAGAAATACTGTTATGACCCAGCTCAAGTAGCCACAACCAAAGAGAGACACATCATGTTTAACAAAAGACTGAAAAAAAACCTGAATCAAATTAAAGGAGGTAACTGAAAGCGTAAGGTATGAGGTGAGGAAGTCAGTGGGATCGGTGGTCTGTGTGATGAACGGGTGGTATGTGTGTGAGTGCTGGAAGGTGAATGAAAGCGAAAGTAATAACGAAGGCATCATAACTAAATGAAACCAGTTCCTTAACCTTCCTGTCGACCTCCCGGGTCAAATTGACCCCATCTGTTTTGACTGTTCCTTCTTTCTTTCTTTCCTCCCTCCTACCTTCCTCCCTTCCTTCTTTCCTTCCTTCTTTCCTCCCTCCCTCCTTCACTCTTTCTTTCCTTCCCCCTGCCTTCCTCCCTTCCTTATTTCCTCTGTCCTTCTTTCCTTCCTTCCTTCTGTCTTTCCTCCCTCCCTCCTTCTCTTTCTTTCCTCCCCCCTACCTTCCTCCCTTCCTTCTTTCCTCTGTCCTTCTTTCCTTAATTCCTCCCTTCCTCTTTTCCTTCCTTCCTCCCTCACTCCCTATCCTTCTTCCCTACCTTCCTTTCTTCCTTCTTTCCTCTGTCTTTCTTTCCTTCCTTCCTTCTGTCCTTCTTTCTTTCCTCGCCCCTACCTTCCTCCCTTCCTTCTTTCCTCTGTCCTTCTTTCCTTAATTCCTCCCTTCCTCTTTTCCTTTCTCCCTTCCTACCTCCCTCCTTTATTTCCCTCCTTCCTTCCTTGACTCGAGGACAACAGGGGGGTTAAGGAAGAAACAGAAAGCTGCAAGCAGTCAGAGTTCAGAGGAGCTGCAGTTCGGACTTTAACAACCCTGAAACCCCCGAGGACCCTCAGGTGTCACCTGTTGCCCTAACGAACACCTGCAGAGACAGAGCACACAGGTAAATCACAAAGATGACACCAGGGGTCAATCATTTCTTTCTACGAGTATCACCATGAAGGTCTCAATCTCTAAATTTAGCTTCTCTAATAAGCGTGCTAGTCGTCATTTTTGTAAATCATTGCTCCATTTATAAGAATTTAAGCCCAGTATAGTAGCTCTGATGTTTGCCGTGAGGGGTTTTGATTGACAGCTGTGATTGACAGATGGCTCACCTGCTGCTCTTATGTTTGCAATATTTCACTAAGTTTAAAATTGCATTTTTAAGAGCTTGGGTCTAAAGTAGCAGGGAGTGTTTCCAGAGCGTGAAAGGTAACACCCTGCACTGTTTATATGGAAAGTCTTGGCCCCAACAGAAGAAGAAGAAGATGCTGGGCTCCAATGCAAACCAATAGGGTAATGTCCCGCTTTGCTACATCCATGTTTATATACAGTCAATGGAGTTTTATGCAACTGGCCCCAAGTTCAACAACCATTTAGTGGGGAAATCCATCTTAAGAAATACACAGAGACCAAATGTGTCCACAAAAATTTGCATCAGTAGACCAGACTACTTTGCACCCGTCCAACATGTGTTTTCAATAAGCTCCGTAGGAAATCAATAACTGCAGCAGCTGAAGTAGAAAAGGAAGGACGAAGGGGAAGGTGGGCTTATCAGAAAGGAAATTTGAAAACTTGGATCACAAAATACCTTAAATTCATTGAACATCTCAGACTGATCTGAAGATGAGTTGACATTTAAAGCAACATGTATTGTCTTGTTTAGTGCTTCAGACAAACATCCACTTCAGTGTTTGTAACAGAGAAAAACAAGATGCTCCTGGTAAAAGTCAGAAGCGTTTTTGGTAAAGATGGTATCGAACAGTCCAAAAGAAACGGTTTAAACAAATCCTGATGATAGGAAGTAAGTCATAAGTGTGTGTTTAGTTGAGGGGACAGATAAGGTTTCAATTTGAAGGGTGTGCTCTCAATGCAAAAACTCCTGACAAAGCATTGCTTACAGTGGAGGGTTTACTGGGCCAGATAGGAGGAGGGGGATGTACAATATTTCATCAAGTACCTCGTTATCTTCCTTCTTAGTCTCCTAATCCAGTTTATCGTTTGGAAATCAGAAACACCCGGCAGTCGAAGGTGATATAAACCATCTGGGCTTAAATCTTATCGTTCGTGGTACAAAATCTCTCCAGCTGAGTCCTTGAATTTGCAGATCTCATGTTGGTCTGGCTGCAAGATGACTGACTGATGATGATTTCACCCTTGATTGTGATTAGTGATGACGGTGCAGCCTCAGAGGAGTAATAGTTAACAGACAAATCATGCAGCTTTTATCTTTTTTGTGGCATTAATTGATTGTTTTTTTTTAATTTGGTGGAGACAAAACAAGAGTGACAGAATCAAGTCAAAAGGTCCAAGGCCAGAGTTGAAATCAGGACATGAGAGCAACACAGCTTGAACCTTTCAGCCCAGTTCATACAGGTTTTCCAGGATTTTTGTTTCTAAGGTGTGGTGGTTTTAAAACCACAGTTTTAACTGCTGCACTAAATTTAGCTCCCCTGTGGAGGAACACCTGGTGTTTGAAGGTCTGTCTTGTGCCGTAGCACCAACATACAGAACTCATTTGAAGTCCAAGAAATTAAAAAGAAGTACAAAAGCTGTTTGGAGACCAGACTCAGCTCTGGTTTGGTATAAATATGTAAATGTAGAACCTGGTTTCAATACTGCAATAAATACTTTTTAGCCAAACCAGCAGCTCTAAGGATCCTTCTGTTGATCCACCACTTTGGTCCAGACTGAAGTATCTCAGCTATGGGATCGATTGCTGTGAAACTTGGTACAAACATTCATGTACCATCAGGATGAATTCTAATAACTGAATCTGATCACTTAACTTAGTCAATACTTTGCTTTATGGCCAAAAATGCAAAACTCATGATGTTAACATGTGCAAAACCAACCAAAGCATCTGATTAACTCTATAAAAGAAGGGTGCATGTGCCTTTTAACTGCATCCCCCCTGTTGTGTCTCATCAGCCGCTTGCAGCTGTGACCTAGATCTGCTTGATGGGAACCCAGTCCGCCTCTGATGTCACCTTTGCTCTCACGGTTCCCCGACCAATCGCTTTGTCCGAAGACATCGACATGATGGGAAAAAAGAGAAAGGAAAAGCTCGGGTTTTATTGACAGCAGCGATAACTAAACAGTTAACTGTTAGCCCCCCCCCCCCCCCGCCTCCCCTCCCCTCACTCCAGGGAGAAAACAGGCACTTTGTGTGTCCCGCTGCCCTGAATGCCAAAGAAACCGAGGCCTGTCCAGGCCTGTGTAATCACTCACTCTTTTGTCAACAGCAAGGGAACAAATTGACAAAAACTACAGATTAGACTTTCCAGTGAAATGACCAGCAGACATAACATAGTTGTCATCACAGGTGCAACATAGTGCTGATAATTCAGAGCTCATTTTTCAGGTGTGGAAACCTGGTTTTCAACTCACAGATAATCACACTGTTGACAAAAATGTTGCAACACTACAATGCAGAGACATGATTTATGAAAAAAAAGCATGTGAAAGAAAAGCAAAGTATGGAAAAATACAGAAAGCACAAAATCTCAAAGCATGTTAGATATAAATGACACTTTCACTTAAAACCTGAAACTGAGGAAAGGTCTACTCTTGACTCCTCGGCAATAGTTGTAAAAGCATTTGTCTAGTTCTATAAATCCCTCCACCTCAAATTTACCTTGGGACCTTTTTGGTGGTTCTGACCCTCAATCAGGTTGGGAACTTCTAGATTATGTAATCATAAAGTAATAAATGATTGCTGTAACTCGGCTGAGAGACACGACAGACCGGCACCTCGGATCCTGACCGATCAACGTTTGCCATCTATCACAACTGAGGTGAAGGAGGAGCCTGCTGCACCTGACAGCACCTCCAACATCACCCCCCCCCCCCCTCCTTTTCTCCATGTTTACAGTCGTAGGCAGAAGAGCTGTCAGCGCTCCAGTTGGTCAACGTCACCGAAATCATCATTGGCTCAAATTCATACTATTGCATAATTAGTTAGCACATTTTAATCATGCACTCTTCTGCTCTAACTGAGACAAGATAATGCTACTGAAAGCACACAGCTCCTCCATGAATGAATAAAACTGCTTGAATCATAATTTTATGTTAACATTGGAACAAATTATGATGTGTAATGTGGAATAAGGCTGCTCAAAATCAATCGAAAAAACTAATAAAACTAATAAAACTGCTTGAATCATAATTTTATGTTAACATTGGAACAAATTATGATGTGTAATGTGGAATAAGGCTGCTCAAAATCAATCGAAAAAACTAATAAAATCGAGGGGAAAATAATTTTTAATAATAATGAGACAGCGCTCAATAACAAAAGTTTTATTTTGAAAAGCTTAGACAGGAAGCCACCGCAGCACTGTTAGTTTGATAGAAGCTGAAACACATGGCGAAATGTTTTAACTGTAAATAAAAGTGCAGTTTCCAGCCTGCGTCAGACGATGCTGAGTTTACTGACTAATTATTAAAAACCAGGAAGTGATGTGTGAACTATCGTCATGGTAACTCGCTCAGCACTAATATCTCTGCACATTTTCTGCTGTGTGTTGCGTTAAGCGGCAGATAAAAGGCTGCTGCTGGAAGAGAAAATTAATTATTATATTGTAAATTTCAATTTTGACCCAAATAATCGTGATTATGAGTCCTAATGTGGAAACTCTGCAGTTCCTCCCAGCTCAGGTCTTAGCTGAGTGTTTTAGCATCTTTTCGCTCATTGTTTTGGTTTCATGGTCTGCAGCTTTACTGTCACAGTTCATCACCCTCATCAGCATCATTCCCAGCTGTTTTCAGTGAAGAAACTCACTCACAAAACCTGCTCAGCACCAAACAGCAAACAGACAGAGACCAGCTGGTGAACAGACTGGAGCATTTAACCAATAATGAGCCAGGTATTTCCTTTAGGAGTTAATTGTGAACAAAACCAAAAAGGACTATTGACTAGAAAAAATTACTTTGAATTAATGCTAATGTTGTTGCATGTCTGCCAGATGTGTAAACACCAGGCGGGGAGCTCCGGTCCTCTGAAATGAGGCCAACGCGGAAGTAACTTAGAGCTGCATTCTATCAAAAGGCCACCAGGGGGCGACCGTCTCTATACAAGTCAATGGAGAATTCACCAACTTCTCACTTGATTTCTAACCTCAGTAAACATTTTCAAAATGTGTTTATGGTCTCAATCGCTAGTTTAAAGCCTTCTTCAATGCAGTATGATGTTCATTTGGGACATTTTGGCCTCCCTGATTTTATATGTGACGATAAAACAGGGTATGCATTAGGGCGTGGCTACGTCCTGATTGACAGGTTGATTGACCAATGTCCTCGAGATCCAGCCCTCGCAACCATAGCAACTTCCCTGCTCCACCCCATGGCCCCGCCTCATGCCCATATAAGTAGAATCCGTGTTTTTATTTTTCCCATCATGCACCTGAAATTTTCAAGATGGCGCTGCCCAGATTCAAAACTATTGGCTTCCGAGCAGCAGTCCACAAACCAATGGGTGACGTCACGGATGTTACGTCCATTTCTTTTATACAGCCTATGGTAAACACGCAACTCAACGTATCAACTCTATAGCATCAGTTATGTAACAGCTTGTTTGGCGCCCCCAAGTGGCCAATAAACTACAATTAAAACTACCTGACAGAGGCTGTGATTGATATCTTTCAGTGTCTCAGCTGACAGTGTGTAATGTGTTGGTTGTAGCTCGTAGTGATGAACCAACAGAGAATTATCAGAGACTCTGCAGCTCCTCTTAGCTTTACAGAGGTTTATAGTTAAGTTTCAGCTCATTGTTTAGCTCCAACTTTACTGTTTCGGTTCACTCTCATAGAGTCGTTTCAAGAGAAAAAGCAGTAAAAAGCCACTTTACACAACCTGCTCAGCACCAAACTGCAAACAGACACAATTAGCTGTAGACTAGCTGGTGAACATAGTGGAGCATTTAGCAGCTAAAGAGCCAGATATTCCCCTCAGGAGTTGGTAGAGAGTAGAAACAGAGCTAAGAGAGAGATAATATTGGCCTCTCATTCAGTTCAATTCATCAGTGTTCTGCTCACTACTCGTTTCTGCTGAAAACAAGTGGCCAACAAAACCTGCTTTATAGTTCTACAACAGAGATAACAGTCACGTTTTATGAGCTAAGGTTGGTTGTTCCTCCCTAACAACCAACCTCCTGGTGTTTCTTCTCTGCAATGTAACTCGCTCTGTCAATGACTGATGCTTCAGGAACGTAACAAAAATATTTACTATGCTGTAAACTTGATATTCTACTGCAACCAATCTTACAGTGAAATCAAAAAACACTTAGCTTCTTTTCTGTAACTTCAATATGATTCTCAGTAACTTCTACATTCTTTCCTGTAACAGCTTATCCGAGTCGCCTGTTTGTTTTGATAAATCACTTCTTTTTCTGGGTACCTGTAAACAGGACATTCCTACGAGTAAGCATGCACGCTAAGCCATTCTATCACGTGTAAATAAACGTTAGATGTTTGCTCCAGGAAGCAAAAAATGTGATACTGTAGAAGAGAGGACATAAACAAGAGAGGAGTAAATTACAGTGGAACATATTAAAAAGAAGAAAAAATGTAGGAAATAATAAGTTGCAACATGTGGGCAGGTGTGCAGTACAGTAGTAGAGCATGCTGAGGCCAAGACATGCATGAAAACGACATGAGAACCACTGTAAAGCCACCAAAACACATAAATATGACCCTATCTGTCTTTTAGGAGCGTGCCACTGACGCCGTCATGATGGGTCCATATGTTGGACCCCTCTCTTTTATGGTGTTGTTGACAAAATGCCTTTAAGACCTGTTATTACTGCTTCCTGCCCTGCAGACAGGGGAACTCAGCAACCTTTCCCCCCCTCTCTCCTCCCCTGAGATCAGACCTGGCTGCAGCGAGGCAAAACCAAAACACTCTGCTGTCATCCTGCGTGCACGGAGAGGGGAAGACGTCAGATTTGGCTGCGAAGTCATGACTCCGCTACTGCTGAGCAGACAAAAATAAATAGTGATGATAGTAATTTCAAAGTAGGAGCAGCTCCCTGGCTAATTACAGTGACAGGTCAGCTCCTGTGCATGTAAAATAGCCATTTTCCTTAATTACACTATAAGTGCTATTAGTCCTGATGCTTCTGAGGAAAGAGGTGCACGTGCAGCTGCAGAAAAGTGCACATTTACCTGGATATTAAACGAATTCTTCATGCAATTAAGTTTATATTTATTTTGGAGCACGGTGACCTCTTGTAATTCAAATTACGCAAGATGAAACAATTGCAAACTATTGTGCACGAGCATGTGTTTATTTTAAGGGAGGGTTAGTCACTTGTAGCAGCAGAAAAAGAATGTAGCAAGTCAAACACTGCAGAGTCCTTTCAAATGCAAAGTAATAAATCCTCTCCATGCGTGCAAGTGTCACATTTAAATAATGTATGCGCCAAAAGAAAGTTTCCAAAGCTTCTGCAGAGGAAAGTTTCTCTTCTCTTCGACTTTTCCAACATGTGACCCAAAAAAAAAAAAAAAGAAAAAAAGTGCAGAAAAGAAACAAGCGTCCTCCAACTCACCGGTGCCACTTTGTACCTGCTGGATCCCCGCACAGGAAGACAAAGCATGCTCGGGAGGCATTGTAGCGCCAAGACGCAGCAGCACACGACCAGAGAAGAAGTCCGCATCCTCACCGCCGTCAGGAGCCGGTGTGGAGCACAGGCAGGCTGGTTTTTTTGGCGCAGCTGAGTGCGGAGCGCAGTGCCGGGAGTCACACGGCTGCAGGATCTGGGGCGACTTCTCTTTAAATAGACTCTGATTTCTTTGTTCGCCTGTTTTTTTTTTCCTCCACATACACACACTTTTTTTTTTTTTTTTTTTTTTAGAGCCCCGGGCTGATAATACCACCCGCTACCATGTGACTCTTAACCCTTTCTCTGCCGTGTGCCCGTCAACTCAAAACAGATGATGATGATGATGATTCAGGGGCGATTTTAGACGCTTTTTAAGGGTGCACTGCTCAAAATACCCCATAATATGACCTCAGCACCCTAAAACCCTAAAACTAAATAAATTATCATTGCATTTACCCCCCTAAAAATTCAAATGGTTTAATGTACTTTGGATAGTTCAGTCATTTATATATTATCTTTCCATTAGGGTTCATTAACTATCTCAGGGTCCTCTCTGTAGAAAGACCACTCTACTAAGTATTAATATGTCTTGTTGTAATTTACTTTCCACTGAAATAAATAGTTTAGCAGGAGGGTTTGAACACTTGCAGGGCATTGTAAGTCCAATTCTCATTATAGGAGCTGGGCCCCTCTAAAAGTCTGATCCTAGATGATGATGATGATGATGATGATGCTCTGCGCTGTTCACCCACCTGTGGCTGCAGATTTATACAAAGATCAAAGCATATCAAGTCTCAGCGTGAAACATGTATTAAAATATGCAAATTAAATACCATAAATAAAGCTTGACGCAGCATGTTACAGGCACACTCTAGTACTACGTATAGAAATAGGATTATTATAAGAGTATTAAAACGACTAAATAACCTAAATAGCTGCTAACTGACCTACAAAACACACAAGACTATATCATTTATTTTTATTAGGAGTGTGTTTTCTGTCTCACACCTCACACATGTGCACCCTCAGTATACAGTACAGGTTTACAGGCATATTACTACTTTTGCTTTTATTACTAACCTACTTCTACTACTAATAATTAATATTAATGAGCCTATAATTAATGCAAAAGGTAGAAAAGGAGAAAAAGGAATAGTTGCACAAAGTCTTGATTGTAAATTAGGATAAAAAAAAGGAATCATTTAGCTCAGGGGTGTCAAACATGCGGCCCGTGGGCCAGAACCGGCCCGCCGAGGGGTCGACCCTGGCCCACATCCTTCCTTCTTTTCATTCTTTGTTACTTAATTCCTTCCTTCTTTCCATCTTTTCTTTCTGTCTTCTTTTCCTTCCTTCCTTCCTTCCATTTGCCCTTTCTATCTTTCCTTCCTTCCTTCCTTCCTTCCTTCCTTCCTTCCATTTGTCCTTCCTATCTTTCCTTCCTTCCTTCCTTCCTTCCATTTGCCCTTCCTATCTTTCCTTCCTTCCTTCCTTCCTCCCTTCCTTCCTTCCTTCCTTCCTGTCTTGCTTCCATCTTGTTTTGCTGTCTTCTCTTCCTTCTCCTCCTTCTTTTCCTTCCTTCCTTCCATTTGTCCGTCCTTCCTTCCTTCCTTCCTTCCTTCCATTTGTCCTTCCTATCTTTCCTCCCTTCCTTCCTTCCTTCCATTTGTCCTTCCTATCTTTCCTTCCTTCCTTCCATTCATTTGTCCTTCCTATCTTTCCTTCCTTCCTTCCTTCCTGTCTTGCTTCCATCTTGTTTTGCTGTCTTCTCTTCCTTCTCCTCCTTCTTTTCCTTCCTTCCTTCCATTTGTCCTTCCTTCCTTCCTTCCTTCCTTCCTTCCTTCCTTGACTCCTTGACTCCTTCCCTCTTTTTAATAATCCGGCCCACATGAGATCACATTGGTCTTTATGTGGCCCTTGAATGAAAATGAGTTTGACACCTCTGATTTAGATGATAACTGACCAACAAAACATACAAGTCTATATCATTTATTTTTATTAGGTGTGTTTTCTGTCTCACATTTAGAGGCCTATTACTATTTTTGCTGCTATGACTAACCTACTACACCAACAACTGCTAATAATAATGAATATAAATGATCCTATAATAAATGCAAAGGGTAGAAAAGGAGAAAAAAAAAAACTTCAAGGAATAGTTTCCCATAATCTTGATCATAAATTTGGATAAAAAGAGACATAATTTAGATGATAACTGACATTAAAGGAGTTTTATGAGTCTGTAAGAAGCGTGATGAAGGCAGCAAGAATAAAACTTTAAAGCACTCGAAGGGGGGAGAGAATCTGCAGGTTTATTTTTGCAGCTGTAAGATAAAAAGCTACACACTCAGACCCAGCGGAGGTCTCTGACCCACCTCTGTCCCTTTGTGCACGCAGGAAAAGCTCTATGTGAGTCACTTTGAGATCATTTCTATAATTACGACCACTAATGGCGGTAAAGAATTTAGCAGAGCTTTCCTGTGTAATGGATGTCAGACTTGAAACAAGAGCTCTAATAAAATCTGATTGCCTAACGAGGAAATGCAAACTCCACACCACATCAGGCCTCTCATTACTGTAATAGAGTGTATTAAATATAGAGAAAGAGAAAAGGGAAAGGTGTTATAAGAAAGTGACACTTCTAATTTTTGGTCAGGAGACTCTAATTAATGTGACTGGATGCAGATCTTTAACGTATAAGAAGGGCAATTAAACTGAAAGCTGGCTCTAGATTGGTCTGAAGATAGTGATTTTTGACCGTTTTCAACCCTTTTATTTAAACTGTGAGTGTGTTGAGAGATGCAAGCAGACATTACGTAATAGTTCAAGGACAAAAGATATAGAATAAATACCTACAACATAGCAAAGAAACACATGAGAGCAATTACCTAAAGACCTAAAATAAAGTGCAATCAAGTGCCTGATACAAAACAACATGATGAACAACAATACGAAATCATTTAAAAGGTAGCTGTTGTATCATTTAGCTTGTGGGGTAAAAAGCTATTCTGGTTGTTTTTCATTAATTACATGGAAACATTGATAATCTCTCCAGTTTATCCTCGAAGGAAAAACAGGAACTTGATTTCACCCCAGAAATTATTGTCACATTATCAAACTGTGGTTGATTAAAGCTCTTCAAAGAAGCTATTGAGAGGTTGTGGTTGCTAGCTCTGCACTTTTTGCTAATGGGTGGTCTCGCGATACCAGACAGTTGACAAAGATCTACGCCTACTCAAGTCTGGGGTTTTCCCAATGCGATCAGAGCAGCCAATAATAAACGTACACCTCTTACATAATGACTCTTCTTACCAGAAATAATGCTCCAACAACTCTCCATTCTCCTCCATAGTGAAATGCGTGTGAAGGGCCGCCCTAAAGACTTGGATTGGTTTGACCTGTGAGACAAAAATATGATACTGTAGAAGAGAGGACATAAACATGAGAGGAGCAAATTACAGTGGAACAATATTAAGAAGAAGAAAAAACGTAGGAAATTAAAAAGTTGCAACCAGGCGGGGAGTTCTGGTCCTCTGAAATGAGGCCAACGCGGAAGTAACTTAGAGCTGCATTCTATCAAAAGGCCACCAGGGGGCGACCGTCTCTATACAAGTCAATGGAGAATTCACCAACTTCTCACTTGATTTCTAACCTCAGTAAACGTTTTCAAAATGTGTTTATGGTCTCAATCGCTAGTTTAAAGCCTTCTTCAATGCAGTATGATGTTCATTTGGGACATTTTGGCCTCCCTGATTTTATATTTCAACAAGTGCCAATTTATTTAGAAGGCGATAATTAACACCGCATCCTGACATACAGCGAACCGGTGACGAAATCTCGCTTGAAACTGTCCTGATATGCAGCGTGACGATTTAATCACGAGTATATTGCTGTTCTCTGTTCTCTGGGTTCTCTCTCTGCTAGCTAGCTTGTCAACAGGAAGCAGCGTGTACATTTCAACCACTAAGAAGTGTTTAGGGCGGGACATGGCCGCGAAATTTCATCCAGATAGAGTGTAGAACTATGGACACTTCTCACCCTCAACGATCGCCATCTTGGCTACGTAGCAGAAGGAGAGAGACCTTTTTTCAAACAGGAAATGGCAGCTGAGTACACAAATGTAAGTTAGACATGTTTTTTTGCACTATCCACCACTATACTGTTGTAACTTATAAGCCAAAAGTAGGTTTATTGGGTTAATGTCACAGTCTGTAGTGATTTGGTACCCGCGAACAATGCTAACACTATCTTGCTAACGCTAGCTTACTAACTAGCTAATCGTGTGCAACAGCTGTGTTTGATTTGAGACACTAACCTGTAGAGATATGCACACTACACAAGTAAGGACATAGTGTTGACAGAAGTATGTGACTTGAGACACAGCAAACATTGTACTGTGCAGCATGTAGTAGCCATCTTCCTCCAACTCTGCAACTCTGCATATCACAAGTATTTACCTCTCAACAGTGCCACCTAGCAGTACAAACAGCAAAGATACAAATGAGGAACACAAAAGCTCTGAACTAAATTAAGTTGCTGTTTGGGAATAGAGAGCATTGTAATAGTAGAGTACAGATGAAATGACTTAAAATCTCATTAAAGGCTGTAAAAAAAAAAAAAAAAAGGAGTAAAAAGCAGTTTGTGTTTTGCATCATTGCTTTTATCATCATCAAGTGTTGCAGTTCACTTTCACTCAGGATTTAACTCCAACCAGCTAAATCATTTCCTGCTTTAGCATCTGAGAAAGATCTGTAGACTTAAACTCTGATCTACTCTGTTTTGATCATGCTCTGTATATTTTTACAGTGTTTAAAAAAGGAGTGCGTTTGATCTCCAGCAGGTCTGTTAATTCAATTTTCTTTATTGTCTAAAATTAGCAGACTTTAACCCTTAAACAGACAACATGCACCAGGAGATACAGACTCTTTAACCTTCGTGTTGTCCTCCCGGGGTCCTTCCTCTGTCCTTCCTTCCTTCCTTCCTTCCTTCCTTCCTTCATCTGTCCTTCCTTCCTTCCTTCATCTGTCCTTCCTTCCTTCCTTCATCTGTCCGTCCTTCCTTCCTTCCTTCCTTCCTTCCTCAGATCTAAGTTCAGCTGTTAGGGTAAATGTTCCCTCCTTCTGTCCTTTCTTCCTTCCTTCATCTGTCCTTCCTTCCTTCCTCCCTCCTTTCCTTCCTTCTTCCTCCCTTCCTCCCTCCTTTCCTTCCTTCTTCCCTCCTTTGCTTCCTACCTTCCTTCCTTCCTCCCTCCTTCCTTTCCTTCCTTCTTCCTCCCTTCCTTCCCTTTCTCCCTCCTTTCCTTCCTTCTTCACTCCTTTCCTTCCTACCTTCCTCCCTCCTTCCCTCCTTCCTTTCCTTCCTTCTTCCTCCCTTGCTTCCCTTCCTTCCTCCTTTCCTTCCTTCTTCCGTCCTTTCCTTCTTTCCTTCTTTCCTTCATTCCTTCCTTACTTGAGGTGCAAATGACATAACTAGTAAGGTCTGTTTAAGGGTTAAAAAAAAAGAAGCTGCTGTTGTAACTCTTGGGTAACCTGAGCCTCACTGGCCATTGTCATCTCATGAATTACATAAACAAGCTATCTCGTGTTCTCCACAGATGGTCCCCAATAGACATTTTTCCCCTCCTCTGTTTTTCTTTTTTTTTTTTTTTTTACAAGATATGGCAGCGTTCCATCACATGACAGCAGCTCTCAATTACAAAAGAAATACGCTCCGAAATCCGGATCCAACTCGCTGCCAAGTCCAATAAATATACAGGAGTCTGCTGAAGTGACAGTGATGCAGAGAAATGCTGAAAGCTGACTGCAGTTTCTCATGATTTACGAGGAAGAAGAAGAAATATGGGATGTAACTTATAAAACATTGAAACATTGGTAGATTTGGGGCTTGCCACTGTTAAAAACTCAAACTTTAATGTCAAAACTGGCGCCAAGAAATCTCCAATTGTATTTAACCCTTAAACAGACCTTACTAGTTATGTCATTTGCACCTCCAGTAAGGAAGGAATGAAGGAAAGAAGGAAGGAAAGAAGGAGGGAAGAAGGAAGGAAAGGAGGAAGGAGGGAAGCAAGGGAGGAAGAAGGAAGGAAAGGAAGGAGGGAGGAAGGAAGGTAGGAAGGAAAGGACGGAAGAAGGAAGGAAAGGAGGAAGGAAGGGAAGGAAGGGAGGAAGAAGGAAGGAAAGGAGGGAGGAAGGAAGGAAGGAAGGACAGATGAAGGAAGGAAGAAAGGACAGAAGAAGGGAACATTTACCCTAACAGCTGAACTTAGATCTGAGGAAGGAAGGAAGGAAGGAAGGAAGGAAGGAAGGAAGGAAGGAAGGAAGGAAGGAAGGAAGGAAGGAAGGAAGGACAGAGGAAGGACCCGGGAGGACAACAGGAAGGTTAAAGAGTCTGTATCTCCTGGTGCACGTTGTCTGGTTTAAGGGTTAAATGACCTTAACTTCAACTTACAAAAAAATGCTGAATCATCATATTATTTTTTTCTGCAACAGTTCTCAACCCTCAGCAGCATAAATCTTTAGGTGCAGAAAGCCAAACTTCAGAATAAAACTCATCACTTCAGAAAATATGACGCAAAATGAGATCATTGTTACCACATCCATGTTTTTAACCCTTAAACAGACCTTTCTAGTTATGTCATTTGCACCTCCAGTAAGGAAGGAATGAAGGAAAGAAGGAAGGAAGGGAAGCAAGGGAGGAAGAAGGAAGGAAAAGGAAGGAGGGAGGAAGGAAGGAAGGTAGGAAGGAAAGGAGGGAAGAAGGAAGGAAAGGAGGGAGGAAGGGAAGGAAGGGAGGAAGAAGGAAGGGAAAGGAAGGAGGGAGGAAGGAAGGAAGGTAGGAAGGAAAGGAAGGAGGGAGGAAGGAAGGAAGGTAGGAAGGAAAGGAGGGAGAAGGAAGGAAAGGAGGGAGGAAGGAAGGAGGAAGGACAGATGAAGGAAGGAAGAAAGGACAGAAGAAGGGAACATTTACCCTAACAGCTGAACTTAGATCTAAGGAAGGAAGGAAGGAAGGAAGGAAGGAAGGAAGGAAGGAAGGAAGGAAGGACAGAGGAAGGACCCGGGAGGATAACACAAAGGTTAAAGAGTCTGTATCTCCTGGTGCACGTTGTCTGTTTAAGGGTTAAAAACAAGTCCCATCCCGCACCCAGCCGAGTGGCTAATTGGTTGCTAGGATAGTTGCTATGGTACTTATAGCAACACTTTCTGATCCAAACAGCTGATCTGCAGTATAATACAGTGCATGGCATATGGAGCTATAATACTACAGCAGGTTACAAGGTTCAAAGGTCAATCTGACACCAAGCTTATACACTTATATTGGTATTTTTCAAATTTTTTTATTAGGTGGTTAACCCTTTATTGGGCAAATAATTATATTTGGTAACTTCTATAAATATCCCAAAATTTATAGATTCCTTCCTTCATTCCTTCCTTCCTTCCTTTCCTTCCTCCCTGCCATCTTTCTTCCCTTCCTCTTTTCCTTTCTCCCTCCCTCGTTCCTTATTTCCTCAGTCCTTCTTCCTTCCATCTGTCCTTCCCCCCTCCCTCCTTCTCTCCTCCCTTCCTTCTTTCCTTCCTTCCTTTCCTGCCTTCCATCTGTTCTTCCTCCTTCCCTCCTTCTCTCCTCCCTTCCTTCTTTCCTTCCTCCATCCCCCTTTCTTCTTCCTTCCTTCCTTCTTTCTTCCCTTCCTCCCTCCCTCCTTCTCTTTCTTTCCTCCCCCCACCTTCCTTCCTACTTTCTTTCCTCCGTCCTTCCTTCCTTTCCTTCCTCCCTCCCTCCCTCCCTCCTTCCTTCCCTTCCTTCCCTCCATCCTTCCTTCCTTCCTTCCTCCCTTCCTTTCAATGAGTGTCCTATAAAGGGTTAATATACGTTTTACCGCTGACCTCGTCGACAGCCATGCTTAGCTTCTGTGCTGCTTCTCCAAACTGGGAGCGTGCCGACCCAAAATCTACTCCAAGCAATACACACCGACTATGAATAACTACCTCATATGATCCCACTTCAAAAAAAAATCTGAACTATCCCACTTCCACATTGGCTTCAGGCTCAAGCTGCGGTATAGTTACTGCTTGAAGTGGACAAGTGGAAAATCTAACCTGTGGATAACACCAGATGAAAAGCCTTAAGCAAGAATGCCTGTGGATGACCAATTTTCAGGGTAATTAATCCACTTGGGCCGTCCCCCAGATGGTGAGATGACTCCCTAAAACTGCCAGTGTGGTTAAAAACATGGATGTGGTAACAATGATCTCATTTTGCCTCATATTTTCTGAAGTGATGAGTTTTATTCTGAAGTTTGGCTTTCTGCACCTAAAGATTTATGCTGCTGAGGGTTGAGAACTGTTGCAGAAAAAAAATATATGATGAGTCAGCATTTTTTTGTAAGTTGAAGTTAAGGTCATTTAACCCTTAAACAGACAACGTGCACCAGGAGATACAGACTCTTTAACCTTCCTGTTGTCCTCCCGGGTCCTTCCTCTGTCCTTCCTTCCTTCCTTCCTTCCTTCCTTCCTTCCTTCCTTCCTTCCTTCCTTCCTTCCTTCCTTCCTCAGATCTAAGTTCAGCTGTTAGGGTAAATGTTCCCTCCTTCTGTCCTTTCTTCCTTCCTTCATCTGTCCTTCCTTCCTTCCTTCCTCCCTCCTTTCCTTCCTTCTCCCTCCTTCCTTCCCTTCCTCCCTCCTTTCCTTCCTTCTTCCCTCCTTTCCTTCCTTCTTCCCTCCTTTCCTTCCTACCTTCCTTCCTTCCTCATTCCTTCCTTCCTTCCTTCTTCCTCCCTTCCTCCCTTCCTCCCTCCTTTCCTTCCTTCTTCCCTCCTTTCCTTCCTACCTTCCTTCCTCCCTCCTTCCTTTCCTTCCTTCTTCCTCCCTTGCTTCCCTTTCTTCCTCCTTTCCTTCCTTCTTCCGTCCTTTCCTTCCTTCCTTCTTTCCTTCATTCCTTCCTTACTGGAGGTGCAAATGACATAACTAGTAAGGTCTGTTTAAGGGTTAACACACTTACTGGATGAATGAATGAATGGATGGATGAATGAATGGATGAATGGAGGAATGAATGGATGGATGAATGAATGGATGGATGGATGGATGAATGAATGGATGGATGAATGGATGGATGGATGAATGGATGGATGAATCAATGAATGAATGAATGAATGGATGAATGAATGAATGAATGGATGGATGAATGAATGAATGAATGGATGAATGAATGGATGAATGGATGGATGAATGAATGAATGGATGGATGGATGAATGGATGAATGGATGGATGAATGAATGAATGGATGGATGGATGAATGGAGGAATGAATGAATGGATGGATGAATGGATGAATGGATGGATGAATGGATGAATGATGGATGATGAATGAATGAATGAATGGATGGATGGATGGATGAATGAATGGATGAATGGATGGATTAATGAATGAATGGATGAATGAATGAATGGATGAATCAATGAATGGATGGATGGATGAATGAATGAATGAATGTCCACAGCGACGTCCATGGTCGGGTGAGGTTCCCATTTATTACCGTCACATTCAAGCAGGAAGGCAAAAGGTTTATGGAGTGATGGTTGGTAGAAAACTGGTGTCTTTTGGAAGCGGTAAAAACCATGCAGTCTCCCCGTCCCCGTCACCCAAGCATTAATTGCACCCATTGTGACGTGGACCCAAACCACCACCACCCTAATCTGCACTGCCACCCAGTGACAACTAGAAAAGAAACAAAAAGCAGACAAATAATGGCTCCTCCAAGTACCTTATACAAACCCCACTTCAAAAAACTTCTGAACTATCCCTTTTATGTCAAGTCAAGTAAAGTCAAAGTTTATTTATATAGCACGTTGAACCTCAGTTGACCAAGGTGCGGTTCAAGCTTAACCCTTAAACAGACAGCGTGCACCAGGAGATACAGACTCTTTAACCTTCCTGTTGTCCCTCCCCCGGGTCCTTCCTCTGTCCTTCCTCTGTCCTTCCTTCCTTCCTTCCTTCCTTCCTCAGATCTAAGTTCAGCTGTTAGGGTAAATGTTCCCTCCTTCTGTCCTTTCTTCCTTCCTTCACCTGTCCTTCCTTTCTTCCTTCCTTCATCTGTTCTTCCTTTCTTCCTTCCTTCATCTGTTCTTTCCTTCCTTCCTTCCTTCCTTCCTTCCTTCCTTCCTTCCTTCTTTCCTTCCTCCCTCCCTCTCTCCCTCTCTCCCTCCCTTCCTCCTTTCCATCCTTCTTCCTCCCTCCTTCCTTTCCTTCCTTCTTCCTCCCTTCCTTCCCTTCTTCCCTCCTTTCCTTCCTTCTTCCCTCCTTTCCTTCCTACCTTCCTTCCTCCCTTCCTCCTTTCCTTCCTTCTTCCTCCCTTCCTTCCCTTCCTCCCTCCTTTCCTTCTTCCTCCTTTCCTTCCTTCCTTCTTTCTTTCCTTTCTTCCTTCAGGTGCAAATGACATAACTAGTAAGGCCTGTTTAAGGGTTAAGATACAAGATAAGATAAACTATAGAAACACAACTAAAAAAAAAACCACACACAATAGATAAAAGCAATAAAATGTCAAGCTCAAACTAGGATTAGAAACCAATCCAAAGAGGTGAGTGTAAAGCAATGGTTTAAAACTTTCCATGGTCTGAACCAGTGGTGTGCACAAGGGGTTCAGACCATGGCCAAATTGTTGAAAAACGCGCGCTAAAGTGCCCTCCTGGTTGGCAAAACACACTAAACTGCCCTCTTGGG
>JAJDFG010001288.1:2500-5000 GCA_021039105.1 Scomber colias
CGAGGAGTTCGCTCTGGCTCAGCATCTCATCAAAGTCAAACTGGAGGGATACGAGCTGCCCAGCGAGCTGCCCGATCACCTGGTGCCCCCCATGCACCGTAAGAAACCCCACCGCAGACGCCATGTACAACCACAGCGAGGACTAGAGCTGCAACCGACGCTGCTGCTGCACCCGACGCTGCTGCTGCTGCACCCGACGCTGCACCCAAAGAGACTGACTGAGCAGAAGCATCAACGTTTGTGCTGCTGATGTTCAGACTGACAGAGAAACACATCAGCTGATCTACCTGCTCCAGAAGGTCCAACCTTAAATTATACAGATAGATATATAAATATAATAAATATAATAAATATAACAGGCCAGCAAACACTCAAATTAAGTGTCAGAGGATTTTAGTACTTTTTATTTGGTCAGATTTGATGTAAAGTAAATGTAAATGTGGCCTCATCATATTTCACTAACTCTGCTTTTATTCTGATATTCAACCTCTTTAACTTCAGTCTTCTTTTTTTTTTATTCTGCCTCTATGTGTTTATGTGTTTGTGTTTATGTGTTTATGTGTTTTTTGGTCATTTGAGACAAAACAGTGATGAGCAACTTTGCTGATCTTCCTCCCTCCTCCTCCTCCTCGTCTTCATCACTGTAAAATATTTAACATGAAGGAAGAAGAAGAAGAAGAAACTTTATTTTTTTGTGCTTCACTTCAACACAAAGTGCTTTAAAACCGAAAGAATCACAAAAGTCACATTAAGATTCAGATGAATGTAATAAAATAGGAGATAAAAAGAACACTTCCTGTTGTGTGTGTGTGGAGACGAATCAGCTAAATGTCAGTTAGATGCAGTTTGACTGGAGATAAACACACAACACATGAATAAATCAGCTTTTATGCAGTTTACAGTTTTGATTCTTCACATTTTTATTGGCTGACTCATTTTTTAGTCCCGTAAATATTAAAACGTGTCACCTCAGTATTATAAAGTCCTGGACGTGGCTCTAAATAAAAGAGCGATGGGTTAATATGGAGGCTAGAGCTGCTGTTAATACATATTCTCATCTTTAATTACCCTGCACACTTATTACAGTATTTTAATTAATGCTTTAGTTTATAAAATGTTAAAAAACTGCATTAAAGTCCATGATATTGTCTTTATTTTGCTTGTTTTATCAGACCAATCATTCAAAACAATGTAGAGCTGCCTCTACTGATTATAATCATTATTAATTTAATCTTTCTATGTTCATCTTTTAGTTGTTTATTCATTAAAAGTGGTAAAAAGCCAAAGATGACGTCTTCAAACTCAAGATATTCAATTTACTGTCACAGCAGGACTAATGAAACCAGAGAATATTCACATTAAGAAGCTGGAATTTAAAGATTGGAGACATTTTTTCCTTTTCTTTTCTTTAAAAAAATGACAAACAATTATTAAAATAGTTTTGATTCATTTAATAGTCGCCTGTTGCAGCTGTGATTTAATTTACTGTCATACACGACAAATACAGAGCAGCAAATTGGCAATTTTGGGAAACTGGAACCAAATCATGTTGAGAAAAAACATCAATAAATCATTAAATTAATTGCTAGTAGGCTTTGGCGGCATCACGATATTTAAAAAAAGTGATTTTCAAGATAGTCAAAAACACAGACTGCGAGTGAAACTGTAGTTTACGAGGAGCACCTAAACGCATCATGTAATACCACTTCTGACCACTATATGAGTTGTAATAGAGGAGTGGCGCTGTTCGCATTCCCACCGGTTGCCTCCAGAGGAAAACGTAGAGGAAGTGATCCAAAGTTCATAACAAACATTAGCTGAAAAGTTTAAATTAAAATCTGAATTATTCGCGGTATTTTTCCGTTTTTTTGTGAATAAAACTCTTCAGATTTTTATTTATTGAAGCTGATATTCATCTCTTGGCCTTCAGTGACTTCAGTTCCTGTCGGTTAATCAGCTGTTTCTCCGCTCTGCTACCTGAACAGGTGAGACGTATTTAGACGTTATTACCGTAATAACTACTCAGTTTGTGGGTTCAGGTGTTTTACTGAAGCATATTTCTGCGGGTCTGAGGTTTTTTTTTATTTTAATAAGGACTCCGGTGGGTGCAGGTATCATTTAAAAGAAAACTGATCGGCGCATCACTATAGACAATACGGTAACACCTGCAGCTGCTTTAACGCAACGTCACATTACCGTAATACCGGTAAAATATCAAGGAAGGGTTAAAAAAATATAAATGCCGCCCAAAGCCTACTGCATTAATTTAATTATCGTTTAATCAACTAAATTAAAATTAAATAATCAATTACAGCGCTAGTTGAAGCTATTTGTTTCCTGTGAATCAAAGAAAAGTAAAAAAATGTCTTCCCAAACTCAAATAATGTAATAAAAAACCATCATAACTTAAATAAAAAATGTAATCAAACCTGATAATGTAATAAAGTGCATTTCCCAATAATGTAATAATCTGTGTACCGATGATCCGTGTACCGAGCTT
>JAJDFG010001288.1:10000-30000 GCA_021039105.1 Scomber colias
TATAATTAAGTTTAATGTTCAGTATAAATCAACCTGTCACAGTAATATCAGCATCATGTCCATATATGGGCGTATCGTATAAATAAACCTGTCACAGTAATATCAGCATCATGTCCATATATGGGCGTATCGTATAAATCAACCTGTCACAATAATATCAGCATCATGTCCATATATGGGCGTATCGTATAAATCAACCTGTCACAGTAATATCAGCATCATGTCCATATATGGGCGTATCGTATAAATAAACCTGTAATATCAGCATCATGTCCATATATGGGCGTATCGTATAAATCAACCTGTAATATCAGCATCATGTCCATATATGGGCGTATCGTATAAATAAACTAGTAATATCAGCATCATGTCCATATATGGGCGTATCGTATAAATCAACCTGTCACAGTAATATCAGCATCATGTCCATATATGGGCGTATCGTATAAATAAACCTGTCACAGTAATATCAGCATCATGTCCATATATGGGCGTATCGTATAAATCAACCTGTCACAGTAATATCAGCATCATGTCCATATATGGGCGTATCGTATAAATCAACCTGTAATATCAGCATCATGTCCATATATGGGCGTATCATATAAATCAACCTGTAATATCAGCATCATGTCCATATATGGGCGTATCGTTTAAATCAACCTGTAATATCAGCATCATGTCCATATATGGGCGTATCGTTTAAATCAACCTGTAATATCAGCATCATGTCCATATATGGGCGTATCGTATAAATCAACCTGTAATATCAGCATCATGTCCATATATGGGCGTATCGTATAAATAAACTAGTAATATCAGCATCATGTCCATATATGGGCGTATCGTATAAATCAACCTGTCACAGTAATATCAGCATCATGTCCATATATGGGCGTATCGTATAAATCAACCTGTCACAGTAATATCAGCATCATGTCCATATATGGGCGTATCGTATAAATCAACCTGTCACAGTAATATCAGCATCATGTCCATATATGGGCGTATCGTATAAATCAACCTGTAATATCAGCATCATGTCCATATATGGGCGTATCGTATAAATAAACCTGTAATATCAGCATCATGTCCATATATGGGCGTATCGTATGAATCAACCTGTCACAGTAATATCAGCATCATGTCCATATATGGGCGTATCGTATAAATCAACCTGTCACTATAACATCAGCATCATGTCCATATATGGGCGTACCGTATAAATAAACCTGTAATATCAGCATCATGTCCATATATGGGCGTACCGTATAAATAAACCTGTAATATCAGCATCATGTCCATATATGGGCGTATCGTATGAATAAACCTGTCACAATAATATCAGCATCATGTCCATATATGGGCGTATCGTATAAATCAACCTGTAATATCAGCATCATGTCCATATATGGGCGTATCGTATAAATAAACCTGTCACAGTAATATCAGCATCATGTCCATATATGGGCGTATCGTATAAATCAACCTGTAATATCAGCATCATGTCCATATATGGTGCGTATCGTATAAATCAACCTGTAATATCAGCATCATGTCCATATATGGGCGTATCGTATAAATCAACCTGTCACAATAATATCAGCATCATGTCCATATATGGGCGTATCGTATAAATCAACCTGTAATATCAGCATCATGTCCATATATGGGCGTATCGTATAAATCAACCTGTCACAGTAATATCAGCATCATGTCCATATATGGGCGTATCGTATAAATAAACCTGTCACAGTAATATCAGCATCATGTCCATATATGGGCGTATCGTATAAATCAACCTGTAATATCAGCATCATGTCCATATATGGGCGTATCATATAAATCAACCTGTAATATCAGCATCATGTCCATATATGGGCGTATCGTTTAAATCAACCTGTAATATCAGCATCATGTCCATATATGGGCGTATCGTTTAAATCAACCTGTAATATCAGCATCATGTCCATATATGGGCGTATCGTATAAATCAACCTGTAATATCAGCATCATGTCCATATATGGGCGTATCGTATAAATAAACTAGTAATATCAGCATCATGTCCATATATGGGCGTATCGTATAAATCAACCTGTCACAGTAATATCAGCATCATGTCCATATATGGGCGTATCGTATAAATCAACCTGTCACAGTAATATCAGCATCATGTCCATATATGGGCGTATCGTATAAATCAACCTGTCACAGTAATATCAGCATCATGTCCATATATGGGCGTATCGTATAAATCAACCTGTAATATCAGCATCATGTCCATATATGGGCGTATCGTATAAATAAACCTGTAATATCAGCATCATGTCCATATATGGGCGTATCGTATGAATCAACCTGTCACAGTAATATCAGCATCATGTCCATATATGGGCGTATCGTATAAATCAACCTGTCACTATAACATCAGCATCATGTCCATATATGGGCGTACCGTATAAATAAACCTGTAATATCAGCATCATGTCCATATATGGGCGTACCGTATAAATAAACCTGTAATATCAGCATCATGTCCATATATGGGCGTATCGTATGAATAAACCTGTCACAATAATATCAGCATCATGTCCATATATGGGCGTATCGTATAAATCAACCTGTAATATCAGCATCATGTCCATATATGGGCGTATCGTATAAATAAACCTGTCACAGTAATATCAGCATCATGTCCATATATGGGCGTATCGTATAAATCAACCTGTAATATCAGCATCATGTCCATATATGGGCGTATCGTATAAATCAACCTGTAATATCAGCATCATGTCCATATATGGGCGTATCGTATAAATCAACCTGTCACAATAATATCAGCATCATGTCCATATATGGGCGTATCGTATAAATCAACCTGTAATATCAGCATCATGTCCATATATGGGCGTATCGTATAAATCAACCTGTCACAGTAATATCAGCATCATGTCCATATATGGGCGTATCGTATAAATAAACCTGTCACAGTAATATCAGCATCATGTCCATATATGGGCGTATCGTATAAATCAACCTGTCACAGTAATATCAGCATCATGTCCATATATGGGCGTATCGTATAAATCAACCTGTCACAGTAATATCAGCATCACGTCCATATATGGGCGTATCGTATAAATCAACCTGTAATATCAGCATCATGTCCATATATGGGCGTATCATATAAATCAACCTGTAATATCAGCATCATGTCCATATATGGGCGTATCGTTTAAATCAACCTGTAATATCAGCATCATGTCCATATATGGGCGTATCGTTTAAATCAACCTGTAATATCAGCATCATGTCCATATATGGGCGTATCGTATAAATCAACCTGTAATATCAGCATCATGTCCATATATGGGCGTATCGTATAAATCAACCTGTAATATCAGCATCATGTCCATATATGGGCGTATCGTATAAATCAACCTGTCACAATAATATCAGCATCATGTCCATATATGGGCGTATCGTATAAATCAACCTGTAATATCAGCATCATGTCCATATATGGGCGTATCGTATAAATCAACCTGTCACAGTAATATCAGCATCATGTCCATATATGGGCGTATCGTATAAATAAACCTGTCACAGTAATATCAGCATCATGTCCATATATGGGCGTATCGTATAAATCAACCTGTAATATCAGCATCATGTCCATATATGGGCGTATCATATAAATCAACCTGTAATATCAGCATCATGTCCATATATGGGCGTATCGTTTAAATCAACCTGTAATATCAGCATCATGTCCATATATGGGCGTATCGTTTAAATCAACCTGTAATATCAGCATCATGTCCATATATGGGCGTATCGTATAAATCAACCTGTAATATCAGCATCATGTCCATATATGGGCGTATCGTATAAATAAACTAGTAATATCAGCATCATGTCCATATATGGGCGTATCGTATAAATCAACCTGTCACAGTAATATCAGCATCATGTCCATATATGGGCGTATCGTATAAATCAACCTGTCACAGTAATATCAGCATCATGTCCATATATGGGCGTATCGTATAAATCAACCTGTCACAGTAATATCAGCATCATGTCCATATATGGGCGTATCGTATAAATCAACCTGTAATATCAGCATCATGTCCATATATGGGCGTATCGTATAAATAAACCTGTAATATCAGCATCATGTCCATATATGGGCGTATCGTATGAATCAACCTGTCACAGTAATATCAGCATCATGTCCATATATGGGCGTATCGTATAAATCAACCTGTCACTATAACATCAGCATCATGTCCATATATGGGCGTACCGTATAAATAAACCTGTAATATCAGCATCATGTCCATATATGGGCGTACCGTATAAATAAACCTGTAATATCAGCATCATGTCCATATATGGGCGTATCGTATGAATAAACCTGTCACAATAATATCAGCATCATGTCCATATATGGGCGTATCGTATAAATCAACCTGTAATATCAGCATCATGTCCATATATGGGCGTATCGTATAAATAAACCTGTCACAGTAATATCAGCATCATGTCCATATATGGGCGTATCGTATAAATCAACCTGTAATATCAGCATCATGTCCATATATGGGCGTATCGTATAAATCAACCTGTAATATCAGCATCATGTCCATATATGGGCGTATCGTATAAATCAACCTGTCACAATAATATCAGCATCATGTCCATATATGGGCGTATCGTATAAATCAACCTGTAATATCAGCATCATGTCCATATATGGGCGTATCGTATAAATCAACCTGTCACAGTAATATCAGCATCATGTCCATATATGGGCGTATCGTATAAATAAACCTGTCACAGTAATATCAGCATCATGTCCATATATGGGCGTATCGTATAAATCAACCTGTCACAGTAATATCAGCATCATGTCCATATATGGGCGTATCGTATAAATCAACCTGTCACAGTAATATCAGCATCACGTCCATATATGGGCGTATCGTATAAATCAACCTGTAATATCAGCATCATGTCCATATATGGGCGTATCATATAAATCAACCTGTAATATCAGCATCATGTCCATATATGGGCGTATCGTTTAAATCAACCTGTAATATCAGCATCATGTCCATATATGGGCGTATCGTTTAAATCAACCTGTAATATCAGCATCATGTCCATATATGGGCGTATCGTATAAATCAACCTGTAATATCAGCATCATGTCCATATATGGGCGTATCGTATAAATCAATCTGTAATATCAGCATCATGTCCATATATGGGCGTATCGTATAAATCAACCTGTCACAGTAATATCAGCATCATGTCCATATATGGGCGTATCGTATAAATCAACCTGTAATATCAGCATCATGTCCATATATGGGCATATCGTTTAAATCAACCTGTAATATCAGCATCATGTCCATATATGGGCGTATCGTATAAATCAACCTGTAATATCAGCATCATGTCCATATATGGGCGTATCGTATAAATCAACCTGTAATATCAGCATCATGTCCATATATGGGCGTATCGTATAAATAAACCTGTAATATCAGCAACATGTCCATATATGGGCGTTATTGTTCATCATGATTTTAACTATGGTGGCAGGTCAATGTGTAAATTATTAATCATTATTAACCTTTATTTTGAAATTATCCAGGAAGTAACGACGGATGAAGATGTTTATCAGCAGCAGAAAAAACTGAACTGATTCTCTGATTTTTCCTGCAGTCAGTGAACTCACCACGCTCACTAATTAGACATTATTATACTGCTGACTGTGTGTGTGTGTTTGTGTATGTGTGTGTGTGTGTGTATGTGTGCGTATGTGTGTGTGTGTGTATGTGTATCTGTGTGTGTGTGTGTGTGTGTGTGCACGTTTGTGTGTGTGTGCGTGGGTGTGTATCTGTAGCTTCATGTGTGTGCACAAGTATATGTGTGTGTGTCTAACTATGTGTCTCTGTGTGTGTGTGTATCTGTAACCGTGTGTGTGTGTGTGTATGTGTGTGTATGTGTGTGTGTGTGTGTGTGTATGTGTGTGTATGTGTATGTGTGTGTGTGTGTGTGTACCTCTGTGTGTGTGTGTGTGTGTGTGTGTGTGTGCGTATATGTACCTGTGTGTGTGTGTGTATGTATGTGTGTGTGTGTGTGTGTGTATCTGTAGCTTCATGTGTGTGCACAAGTATATGTGTGTGTGTCTAACTGTGTCTGTATGTGTGTGTGTGTGTGTGTGTATGTGTGTGTATGTGTGTGTACCTCTGTGTGTGTGTGTGTGTGTGTGTGTGTGTGTGTGTGTGTGTGTGTGTGTACGTATCTGTACCTATGTGTGTGTGTGTGTGTGTGTATATGTGTGTGTATGTGTGTGTGTTCTACAGTTACTGTGTGAACTTTGAAGCCATTGGATTTACAGCATGAGCAGGTCTCACTCACCTGACAGCAGCTGACACCTGCGAGGTCAAAGTTCACACACACACACACACACACACACACACACACACACACACACACACACACACACACACACACACACATGCACACACTCGTCTCATCGTCTGTACAGGAAATCAAACACCAGATCGATCTGTGTGTCTGCATGTCGGAGCAGAAGGTCGCTCTTCTTCTTCTTCTTCTTCTGTGTTTTTTAACCCAACCCGTCTTCGGATGTCCCACTCGGACTGAGATTCCAGAGCTGAAAGCAGAACAATAAGCGGGCGGGTCGGGACTGAAAGGTAAGAAGAATAACTGTTTCCTCTCTAAGTGTTTGTGTGTGAGGCCATGTGCTCCTTTAAGTCCCGTTAAGAGTCTTTTCTCCTCTGGATCTGTATCTGTGTGTGTGTGTGTGTGTGAGTGTGTGTGTCTGTGTGTGTGTGTGTGTGTGTGTGTGTGTGTGTGTGTGTGTGATGTTCAGATCTAAGAGTACTCAAGCTCTGTTCTGTAGGATTTATGATCTGCAGGTTTATTCTGGTCTGTCTCTGTTTCTCTGTTTCCTGCTCGGTGATTAATGAGCACACACAGGAAGGATTTATTATTATTATAATAATTAGTGTTTGCTTTGCTGAGGTATGAAGGTATGAGGAAGGTTGTGATGTCATTAAGGAGTTAAAGTTGTACGTTTCCTCCACGGTGAGACTCATGAAGGAATCTCTGGTCTTAAAGGTGATTCAGAGAATGTGTTAAAGTAGTTTATTATAGTGTATTATATAAGTTTACTACCAGTTTACTTATTTTATACTAAAGCTGAGAAAGAATACTTGGAGTTTACTTTTTATATATTGTATTTTATATACTTAATAATAGAATAGTGAAGTATACTTGGCTTATACATTAATGCTAAGACTTACACTTCTACTTTAATACTAAAGCTTATACTTGTACTTTAGTATACTTTTTATTTCCTTCCTCCCTTCCTTTCCTTCCTTCCTTCCTTCCTGCCTCCTTTCCTTCCTTCTTCCACCCTTCCTTCCTCTCATCCTTCCTTCCTTCCTTCCTTCTTGTCTTCTCTTCCCCCTCGTCCTTCCTTCTTCCTTCATTCCTTCCTTCCTTCCTCCATTCCTTCCCTCCTTTCCTTCCTTCTTCCACCCTTCCTTCCTTCCTTCCTTCCTTCCTCCTTTCTTTCCTTCTTCCTCCCTCCCTCCCTCCTTTCCTTCCTTCCTTCCATCTTTCCTGTTTGTCTTCCTTCCTTCCTTCCTTCCTTCTCGTCTTTCCTTCCTTCCTTCCTTCCTTCCTTCCTTCCTTACTTCTTTCTCCCTTCCTTCCTTCCTTCCTCCCTCCCTCCCTCCTTTCCTTCTTCCCTCCTTTCCTTCCTTTCCTTCCTTCTTCCTTCCTTCCTTCCTTCCTTCCATCCTTCCTCCATTCCTTCCCTCCTTTCATTCCTTCTCATCTTTCCTTCCTTCTTGCCTTCCTTCGTTCGTTCCTTCCTTCCATCCGTCCTTCTTGTCTTCTCTTCCTTCTCATCTTTCCTTCCTTCCTTCCATCCCTCCTTCCTTCCCTCCTTCCTTCCTTCCTTCCTTCCTGTTTGTCTTCCTTAAACTTAAAAATGTTCCAGTGTAGTCCGTAGAGATATTAAACTAGTAACTTTCTAGTCCACTACCAGTCCATGGTCTGTAGTATACTTACTATACTTAAACTTCCACTCAAGCATACTTAATAAATGAGCTTATTCTACATTTATCTGAGGGTTAGGGTCTCTCTGAGGGTCTCTCTGAGGGTCTCTGGATCTTTATGAATAGTTTATTTATAGAGAACGTTTACTGGATTGATGTGATGAAGCTGGTTGATGTTGATCTTTAGCACTCTGAGCTAATCTCTCTCTACGTGTCGTGTTTATACGCTGCAGCTTTTATAGCTCAGATATATTTAATTAGTTTGATTCAATCTTACACAACTTTGTACTCCAAGAAATCAGAATTTGAAAGGACACGTCAGCTGTTTGTTCAAACTTCATAATGAAAGGAATGTGATTAAATGATTTACTGATAGCATGTAGCTTGATGTTGAACTCTTATTGACCTCTGAATATGTTTTTATAATTAATGATATTTTATAGTCTGGTCTATGAATGCATTATTAAATAAAATAATGATGGACGAACACAAGTAGTAGAGCTAATTAGAGATTGTTGTCCTCGAGTCAAGGAAGGAAGGGAGGAAGAAAGGAGGAAGAAGGAAGGAAAGGAGGGAAGGAGGAAGGAAGAAGGGAAGGGAAGGAAGGAAGGAAGGGAAGGGAGGAAAGGAGGAAATAAGGAATGAAGGAAGGGAGGAGGGAGGGAGGAAGAACGGAAGGAGGGAAGAAAGGAAGGAGGGAAGGAAAGAAGGAAGAAGGGAAGGGAGGAAAGGAAAGAAGGAAGGGAGGAAGAAGGAAGGAAAGGAGGGAGGGAAGAAGGGATGAGGGAAGGAAGAAGGGAGGGAAGGAGGGAAGGAAGAAGGGAAGGGAGGAAAGGAAAGAAGGAAGAGAGGAAAGGAGAAAGAAGGAAGGAAAGGAGGGAGGGAGGGAGGAAAGGAAAGGAAAGAAGGAAGGGAGGAAAGGAAAGGAAAGAAGGAAGGGAGGAAGGAAAGGAAAGGAAGGAAGGGCGGAGGAAATAAGGAAGGAAGGAAGGTAGGAGGGTGGGAGGGCGGGAAGGAACGAAGGAATGAAGGGAGGAAGGAAGGGAGGAAGGGAAGGAAGAAGGGAAGGGAAGGGAGGAAGGAGGGAAGGAGGGAGGGAGGGAAAAAGGAAAAGAAGGAAGGAGGGAAGGGGGAAGGGAAGAAAGGAAGGAAGGGCGGAGGAAATAAGGAAGGAAGGAAGAAAGGAAAAGAGGGAGGAAGGAAGGAAGGAAGGAAGGAAGGAAGGAAGGAAGGGATGGGAGGGAGGAAAGAAGGAAACAGGGAGGAAGAAGAAAAAGAAGAAGGAACAGTTAAAGCAGACGGGGTCAGTTTGACCCGGGAGGACGACAGGAAGGTGAATCAGATTATTTTGATGTGGAGTAGGAGTTGATCCAGACTTGGTTGATGTAACAGAAATAAGTGGTTATGCAGTCTGTGGTTATAACTCATCATGGCTTCTAGTTCCTGGTTAAATGAGTTCAGAGTTAATCATCATGTTCAGGCTGATCAGTAACTTCACAGCTGCTCTCTATATGAATATGGATTCACATAAACACTGAGACGCTTTAACCTCAATATACTGAACTATAGTGTGTGTGTGTGTGTGTGTGTGTGTGTGTGTGTGTGTGTGTGGGTGTGTATCTGTGTGTGTGTGTGTGTGTGTGTGTGTGTGTGTGTGTGTGTGTGTGTGTGTGTGTGTGTGTGTGTGTGTGTGTGTGTATCTGTAGCTTCATGTGTGCACACGTATATGTGTAAACACATAAACAGTAAATAGTCAATAAAACACCATATCAACTAGTGTGGCATGATCTTACATCCTTCCTTCCTTCCTTCCTTCCTTCCTTCCTTCCTACCTAACACCATATCAACTAGTTAGGCATGATCTTACATTATAACTTTTATATTAAATAAAGCTAATGGAATACTATTGTTCTAAATATTACATTTCATCTGGTTACCATGGAGACCAGGAAACATTTACATGTTTTAAATGAAGTCATTATTAGTATAAGTCCACTTAAACACACTGTAGCTGATCACATATTTAATATCTATCATTCTACTGTGGTTACACCATTTGACATTTTCAGGAGCATTCAGTCTGACTTTTGGTAAAAAATGGTGCAAATGTCATTTAAATGATATAAAACCAACAAAAATACTAAATGTACATTTTAACAAACCTGATGCTGCTTTTAAATCTAGTTTAACTGATTTATGGATTCATCATCTTACCAACACTTATTATCTCTGAGCTGTAAACAAATCAAGTTCTTGCTTTCTAGTAAAATGAGCAGGAAACAAACTCCAGACTCCAGATGTGAAGCTCGGAACAGTCAGAGACGTTAAACTGCGTTTTATATATTCTTGTGTATGTATATATATATATATATATATATATATTATAATATTGTTATATAAGGATTTCTGCTGTTTCTCTTGGTGCAGCTGATTTAAGTTTTTGTATTTTCAATGAAACTAAACATTTTAAATTTGAATACATTTAATTTTCTCCCATTAAAATAACAGAAACAACCAAGATAGATAGAGAGGGGGTGGGTCCCGGTCGTTAGGTTATTGCTTGTGTGAGGCGTGTGACGCTCTGTGGTCGGGCTCGGTGAGGTTGGGCTCGGTGTGGTTGAGCTCAGTGTGGTTGGGCTCGGTGAGGTTGGGCTCGGTGTGGTTGGGCTCAGTGTGGTAGGGCTCGGTGAGGTTGGGTCTGTCGGTGAGGTTTGGGTCTGTCGTAATGGTTGGGCTCGGTGTGGTCGGGGCTCGGTGAGGTTTGGGCTCGGTGTGGTTGAGCTCGGTGAGGTCGGGTCTGTAAGGTCGAGCTCGGTGTGGTCGAGCTCGGTGAGGTTGTGTCTGGTAAGGTTGGGTCTGGTGAGGTTGGGCTCGGTGAGGTCGGGGCTCGGTGTGGTTGGGTCCTGTCGGTGAGGTTGGGCTCGGTGGAGGTCGGGCTCGGTGTTGGTCGAGCTCGGTGAGGTTGAGTCTGGTAAGGTTGGGGTCTGGTGAGGTTGGGCTCGGCGTGGTTGGGCTCGGTGAGGTTGAGTCTGGGATGGTTAATAATCCTTGGACCAAACACACGCTGGATTAAACAGAAGGAGCTGAAGGGTTAACTCAGAGGTTTGACATTTTAGACTTTACACATTAAAAGTGAATCTATTTATGATCCGGTTTATGACCGACTTCAAAGGAGAGTAGAGCGTGTGACTATCAACCCTGATCTCCCCCTGCATGGATATAAGGAAGTGAGAAGCTCCGGAGAGATAAACACAATCACACAATAAAATCATGAGTGGAGGAAAGAAAGAACAGGTTCAGTAATGTGCTGTAAACGCTGCTCTAGTCTTTAACTCTCTGGTTTCTAACAGACAGGAAGTGGATCTTGTTGAGGACTAACTTTCAGCCTGCGTATGAATGAAACCTTTAATGAGTGAAGCGGTTACTCCTCTAAACTCAGCGTGTTGGTGTCACTCCAATAAATCAAAAGATCACAAGTTATAAAGAGAACACACACACATTTACAGCTAGTGTAACCGCTCCAGTCAGCTAGGTGTAACCACTGCAGTCAGCTAGGTGTAACCGCTCCAGTCAGCAGGACGGTGCCGACCAATCAGAGGAGACGTAAAAGTTATAATGATCATTTCGTCTTTTCGTCTGTGCTGATGTTTTTAAACTTTATCACCGCTCATAAACATTCCTCACACATGAAGAGACATAAAGATAAAATAACGCTGCATAGAAACAAATATCACATAAAAATCTAAACTAAAGTTAAAATGTACATTTAGTATTTTTGTTGGTTTTATATCATTTAAATGACATTTTGCACCATTTTTTACCAAAAGTCAGACTGAATGCTCCTGAAAATGTCAAATGGTGTAACCACAAAAGAATGATAGATATTAAATATGTGATCAGCTACAGTGTGTTTAAGTGGACTTATACTAATAATGACTTCATTTAAAACATGTAAATGTTTCCTGGTCTCCCATGGTAACCAGATGAAAATGTAATATTTAGAACAATAGTATTCCATTAGCTTTATTTAATATAAAAGTTATAATGTAAGATCATGTCACACTAGTTGATATGGTGTTAGGTAGGAAAGAAGGAAGGAAGGAAGGGAAGGAAGGAAGGAAGGGAAGGAAGGATGTAAGATCATGCCAAAACTAGTTGATATGGTGTTAGGTAGGAAGGTAGGAAGGAAGGAAGGAAGGAAGGAAGGAAGGAAGGAAGGAAGGAAGGTGTTTTATTGACTATTTACTGTTTTTAAGCAAACGTTGAATTATTTGGTACAAAGTTTTTTATGTTACACCACTTAGGACATTTTTAACCATTAATCCTCTAATATATTCTCTCTAAATGGATTAAAAAGCAGAAAATTTGATGCTGGGTCCACAAAAAAAGAATGTGTGAAGTTATTCATACGTTTATTTTCACAATTTTTAACCCTTTAAATTTAAACTAAACCAACATGGAGACTAAAAAACCCTCATTGACCCCTTATATATATGTACATATATATATACATATATATATAAGGGTATTTTAGCTTTAGAAGAGCATTCATATGTCCAAATGTTTTTGTACCCATTGTAATATCACAAGAGGTTTAGGCTTCATCCAGTTAATAGAAATCATTTTTCTTCGCAATCATCTACTAAATATGTTTTATATCAACCAATCTTCATTCATAATGCACTAAATGAATTAAATGTTCAAGTTCACTGTAACAGGATTTGAGGCCAGAACATAAATCATCATCTATGATTGTGTTGAGCTCCAGTTCCAACTCTCCATAATGTCATCATCACACATGGAGCCTGTTGGGAGAATCTTGTGCAATCTTGCTTTTTTTATGACCTAAGAAATAAATCCAAAGTACGTTGAGTTTTATCTTTCACAGATTACACATTTAAAAGCTTTTACTTCCTGAAGCCTGGATGGAGCAGCAGCGTCTTCACCTGCTTCAGTCAGACCTAGAGGGCTAACCCTAACCCAGTCAGACCTAACCCTAACCCAGTCAGACCTAACCCTAACCCACCTAACCCTAACCCAGTCAGACCTATGGGGTTAACCCTAACCCAGTCAGACCTACAGGGTTAACCCTAACCCACCTAACCCTAACCCACCTAACCCTAACCCAGTCAGACCTACAGGGGTTAACCCTAACCCACCTAACCTAACCCACCTAACCCTAACCCAGTCAGACCTACAGGGCTAACCCTAACCCCACCTAACCCTAACCCAGTCAGACCTATGGGTTAACCCTAACCCAGTCAGACCTAGAGGGTTAACCCTAACCCACCTAACCCTAACCCACCTAACCCTAACCCAGTCAGATCTAGAGGGCTAACCCTAACCCAGTCAGATATCTGATAACCTGAGATCATATCACAGCTGTTCATTCTCCCTCCACTAACCCTCCACTTCCTCCCTGGATGCTTTACAAGCAGTGTTGGGAAGATTACTTTGGAAATGTAGTTGGTTACAATTACAAGTTACCCTGTTGAAAATGTAATAGTAGTGAAAACTATTTCAATTACTTTCTCAAAGTAATGTAACTAATTACATTTGATTACATTTTGATTACTTTTCTTAATTTTGAATGAAAGCTCTCGACTGTTAACCATTTTTGTTACTGTTTACCTTCACCGCTGGCAAACACTCTTTGCATTGTACTAATGTTAGGGCCTTTGTCTGCTTTATTTATGAAGTGGTGTTTGCAGACATCCCAACCTGCAAAAACTCATTTAAGGGAGTTTCGTTCCGGGGGGATGTTACACTTGGTGTCGGTCCGGGGGAGGGGTGCGATCGGTGTCGGTCTAATAAGCAGCAACAGCAACAGCAATTACATTTTGTAATTAAATTACGTAACGTTGTTACATGTAATTCGTTACTCCCCAACACTTCATGTCCATGTTATAAATATCTGACCTGCTAGCTGAATCTGTTCTCAGTCTGAGATCTTTGAGCAAACATCTGAAATCTAAAAGACGATGGAGCCAAAAACTCTGAAACATTGCTGCCTGAAGAAACCAAACAAGAAACCAAACAAACGTTTAAGTGACTTCTTTTAAATCTCTTCTTAAAAAACAACTTTCATTGATTCGTTTTTCTAATTCATGATTTTATTTGATCTTATTAACGGCCTGGACTCCTGATTTTATGGATTTTATGAATATTTCTGATTCGCCCTTTTGCCGATGACACTGTAATTTATTTTATCGATCGTTCCAGTATATAGATTTAATAGAAACTGTGGATTTTTATTGATATTCTTGTTTTAACCCTTACATGCTTCATTTGAGAGCTTTAAAAACAACCTAAATGTGACCTATAGAGAACAAAACTGTAAGTTAAATTCATCGTTTGTTCATTTTTGTGCAGCTGAAACACATTTTATAGATGCAAATCAAAACCCAGCATTCAAACATGTTATATTATTCATCATATTCATCTCTCATGCTCCTCTGGGCCATAAAATAGTGACTGTGGATAACTTTTCTTTTCTTTTCATGAGATGAATCAACCCGAAGGAATAATCAAATGTTTATTGGCTGACGGGAGATTTATGGATGTGAATTGGTGTATAAACTAATTATGAGTGAGAATATGAACAGCATGTGAAGGGTTAATGATAAACAGTCTTTCATTATTTAAACTGAAGCTCTGAAGCTAGTAGATGATGTTTTACTGCAGCATGAAGCTCATAGAGCAGCGATGTCCAAAATATTACATAAAGGTTCATCATGTAGCTGCAGGTTTTCATTCTAAGCAAGCAGGAACACATCAGACTGTCCTTGAGGAAGGGAGGAAGGGAGGGAGGAGAAAGGAAGGAAGGGAGGAAAGGAGGGAGGGAGGGAGGAAGGAAGGAAATGAGAAAGAAGGAAGGGGAGGGAGGGGAGGGAGGAAAGAGGGAGAAAGGCAGGGAGGGAGGGAGGAAGGAAGGGAGGAAAGGAGGGAGAAAGGCAGGGAGGGAGGGAGGAAGGAAGGGAGGAAGGGAGGGAGGAAAGAAGGAAGGGAGGAAGGTAGGGGAGGAAAGAAAGAGAGAAGGATGGAGGGAAGACAGAAGGAAAGGAGGAATGAAGGGAGAAAGAAGGAAGGAAATGAGGGAGGGAGGAAGGAAGGGAGGAAGAAGGAATGAAAGGAGGGAGGGAGGAAGAAGGAATGAAAGGAGGGAGGGAGGAACGAAAGGAAAGGAAAGGAGTAAGAAGGAAGGAAGGGAGGAGAGACAGAAAGGAGGAAGGAAGGAAGGAAGAAAGAAGGAAAGAGGAAGGAAGGGAGGAAGAAGGAAGGAAGGGAGGAGGGAGGAAAGCAGGAAGGAAGGGAGGAGGGAGGAAAGCAGGAAGGAAGGGAGGAAGAAGGAAGGAAGGAAGGAAAGGAGGAAGACAGAAGGAAAGGAGTAAGATATGAGTGTTTATAATCTGTCTGCAGGGTTTAAATGAATCCTGAGTTTTGATGATTTGACGTTTTAACCCTTTCTATTAAACGTTTCCTTGCAGGCCGGTCAGGATGGACGCAGACGAGGACGGAGCCGGGCGGATCCGAGAGCTTCAGGAGCAACGGATGACGGTTCAGAAGAAAACCTTCACCAAGTGGATGAACAGCGTTTTCACCAGGAACGGGGGTGAGATACAGTTACACCACTATACAATAAACTTTATTTATATAGCAGGATTTTAACAAACACGAGGTTCACACAGAGCTGCTCAACAAGAGTAAACACAACTAGGGCTGTCAGCGTTAACGCGTTAATCACGATTAGATTAATGCAATCCATAACGCGTTAATTTTTTTAAATCTCATTTTAATGTCGCAAGCCTTTTTGTCCCTTCTACTCCCCCGTAGACGGCTCCTCTAGCTGTAGCGCTATGCTTTGAAGTGGCCTCCTGCAGTAAACCTACTGATGGAAAGTAAGAGAGCTACTGGACTTTTGAACGGCTTGTTTAACTTTAAAACACTTCCAGACGCTTCAGTTGACAAGTCAAAAGTAAAATGCAACCTGTGTCAAACGGAGTTTAACTACCACCGGAGTACGTGGAGTTTGAGTTAGCACCTCCACGCTAAACACCCAGGTGCAGCCAAGCCAGCCTCAGCTCCACCAAAGGACCATTTTGGAGTGTGGGAGTCGCAGCAGAGCCGTGATTGATTCCCAGTTAAGACACTCTGGTAAGAAATGCTTTACATTATGAGCTTAAAACTGCCTTCAAATGGAAAATAACAGGATTTTAAACATGCAATTCAAAAACGCCATTAATCGTGATTAACTATGGAAACTCTGCGATTAATCTCGATTAAACAAATTAATCGTTTGACAGCCCTAAACACAACACATACTGTAGATGAAGTGCACAATAGAAAGATACAAGCAGTAAAATAAAATTAAATAAATAAAAGGAAGAGAGGAAGAACACAATATTTTACTACAGATAAGTTTACAAGGTTAGGAATAATGATAATGAACTAAATATACAAATCATAAAATAATAAAGTTTTAAAAGAGAGCAAATAAAAATGAGTAAAAGTTTAATGAAGGTTTACAGAGTCAGACGCTGTGATGTATAAATGCAGTTTATTATATTTACTTTATTTATTTTGCTCTTTGACCCCAGAGACACTCAGTCTGCCTGGCACTAACGTCTCATCTCATAGATTCTCTTATCATACTGAGCAATGTGACAATAAGACACTTTTTAATTGACTTAACATAAAGACTAAATCTGTTATATTCTACCTTTTATATTTTTACATCCTCACAGTTCAGCAGTATGTTAACTCAAAGCCTCGATGCTCATTTTTCCTCTTTTTTCTTTCTGCCTTTAAATGTCTCATTTGGATTGAAACTCTGAGCTCTCGTGTTGCGTTCACTGCCACAATGTCGGCGTTGTTCTCTCGTGTTGCGTTCACTGCCACGACGTCAGCGTCGTTCTCTCGTGTTGCGTTCACTGCCACGACGTCAGCGTCGTTCTCTCGTGTTGCGTTCACTGCCACGACGTCAGCGTCGTTCTCTCGTGTTGCGTTCACTGCCACGACATCAGCGTCGTTCTCTCGTGTTGCGTTCACTGCCACGACATCAGCGTCGTTCTCTCGTGTTGCGTTCACTGCCACGATGTCAGCGTTGTTCTCTCCGTGGTGCGTTCACTGCCATGATGTCAGCGTTGTTCTCTCCGTGTTGCGTTCACTGCCACGATGTCAGTGTTGTTCTCTCGTGTTGCCTTCACTGCCATGATGTCAGTGTTGTTCCTCCTGACGTTCTCTGCAGTCTGTCAGCTGATAACGAAACACAAACACTCATCAATCATCCGCCGTCGTCGTGGGTAACGGCAGATGTTTCTTGTCAGATGGCGTTAAAACAACACGTTGTTCATTCCTCTCAGCTGTCGTTCGTACGTCTGCGTATGAATTCATGTTTTCCTTCTGATAAGAAGAAACAGCCGAGGCCTCCTGCTGCTGCTGCTGCTGCTGCTCAACGGCATTCCCAGAATTCCTCTGAGATTCCTGCAGGACGGCAGCGACTCCGAGTGTTTACTGCAGTACTCTGATCCTTTACTGCAGTAGAAGTACTCTGATCAGCAGTACAGTTTGAGGTACTAGTACTTTACTGCAGTATAGTTTGAGGTACTAGTACTTTACTGTAGTACAGTTAGAGGTACTTGTACTGAATTGTAGTACAGTTTGAGGGTACTTGTACTTTACTGTAGTACAGTTTGAGGTACTAGTGCTTTACTGTAGTACATTTTGAGGTACTAGTACTTTACTGTAGTACAGTTAGAGGTACTTATACTTTACTGTAGTACATTTTGAGGTACTAGTACTTTACTGTAGTACATTTTGAGGGTACTAGTACTTTACTGTAGTACATTTTGAGGTACTTGTACTTTACTGTAGTACAGTTAGAGGTACTTGTACTTTACCGTAGTACAGTTTGAGGTACTTGTACTTTACCGTAGTACAGTTTGAGGTACTTGTACTTTACTGTAGTACAGTTTGAGGTACTAGTACTTTACTGTAGTACAGTTTGAGGTACTAGTACTTTACTGTAGTACAGTTTGAGGTACTTGTACAGCTTCTTTTAGCTGTGAGGCGTTCACTGACCTGCAGATAACCAGGACATCCTGCTCTCAGCTCTTATATAACAAACTTCAGGGGAAACATTTAACATTGAAAGCTTCCTGTCAGCTCTCACTGCTGTAAACATGTTTACATCTAAAATATAACTCCTCATTTATTAGAGCTGCAACAATTCATCATCTCATCATCTCATCACTGCAACTGTGATTCATTATTTTGAGTCTTTCTTAAGAAGAAAAAGTGAAATTCTCTTTCAGCTTCTTAAATGTGAATATTTCATGTTGTTTTTAGTCCTCTGAGGACAGTAACCTGAATATCTTTGAGACATTTGAGGACTAATGCTGGACTCTCCTCCTCTCCTCTCTCCTCCTCCTCTCCTCTTCCTCCTCTCCTCTCCTCTCCTCTCCTCTCCTCTCCTCTCTCCTCTCTCTCCTCCTCCCTCTCTCCTCTCCTCTCCTCTCCTCTCCTCTCCTCTCCTCTCCTCTCCTCCTCTCCTCTCCTCTCCTCTCCTCTCCTCTCCTCTCCTCTCCTCTTCCTCCTCTCCTCTCCTCTCCTCTCCTCTCCTCTCCTCTCCTCTCCTCTCCTCCTCCTCCTCCTCCTCTCCTCCTGCAGGAGAAGCTGGACCTGACAGACGTCTACACGGAGCTGAAGACGGGTGTAGTTCTGGTCCGTCTGCTGGAGCTCATCTCTAGCAGTCAGCTGCCGACTCCCAGCAAACGTAAGCTGAGAGTTCACTGTCTGGAGAACAACAGCATCGCCATCAGGTTCCTCAAAACCAAGGTAACGACACATCAGCACACACCAGAGAGGTTCATTATACAGGTTCAAATATGAAGCGTTAAGATACGATGAGAGGAGGAGAAGAAGAAGGAGATGAGTGTAAGTCAGAGGTGTCAAACTCATTTTCATTCAAGGGCCACAAACCAATTTGATCTCATGTGGGCGGGATCATTAAAAAGATTGAGGGAAGGAAGGAAAGACAGGCAAAAGGAAGGAGGGAAGAAAGGTAGGAAAGACAGATGGAATGAAAGAAGGAAGGAAGAAAGAGAGGAAGGACAGATGGATGGAAGTACAGAAGGAAGAAAGGGAGGAAGGACAGATGGAAGAAAGAAAGGAAGGAAGGAACAAAGAAAGGAAAATAGGAAGGTAGGAAGGAACGAAGAAAGGACGAAGGAAGGTAGGAAGGAAATGAACACAGGAAGGAAAGTGGGTCGGATCAGACCCCTCGGCGGGCCAGATCTGGCCCACGGGCCTCATGTTTGACATCCCTCGTGTAAGTCATCACATCAATATCACTCAGCAGTCAATAATAATGCTCATTAAAACACTCACTGCATTAGGTATAAATTATCTTTCATGTCTTCAAAAGTTTCAGTTTATAAATGTAGAATTTGGCTGAAACAATAATAAAGAGCAGATTAATGACAAATAACTGGAGAACTTATTGTTTAATTGATAAATGATATATTATAAAAAGAGTATTTATCATCTATACTGGGAATAAATGTGCACATTGAGAGAATAATATTTCTGTATGACTTCAAATACAAAATGATTGGACAACTTAAATCTATGTATGTGGCGCCATCTGCTGTCCACATGTAGCTGTTACACCATTTCTGAAAATAGTGTTTTCTTTTCTTTTCTTTCCTCTGTTCTTCTTTTTTCCTCCAAACTTGTTTTTTTCTCTCCTTTATTCTTCCGATCCCTGATCTGTTGTTTCCGCTTTTTTCCTTATTTTCCTGCTTTTTTCTGATCCTTTTTAAAATGTGTTTTCCTATACTTTAATTTCCCTTTCCTTTCCTTTCCTGTCCTATACTTTCCTCTCTTCCTTT
>JAJDFG010001288.1:35000-40218 GCA_021039105.1 Scomber colias
GTCAAACGATTAATTTTTTTAATCAACATTAATTTCAGAGTTTCCATAGTTAATCACGATTAATGGCGTTTTGAATTGCATGTTTAAAATCCTGTTATTTTCCATTTGAAGGCAGTTTTAAGCCCATAATGTAAAGCATTTCTTACCAGAGTGTCTTAACTGGGAATCAATCACGGCTCTGCTGCGACTCCCACACTCCAAAATGGTCCTTTGGTGGAGCTGAGGCTGGCTTGGCTGCACCTGGGTGTTTAGCGTGGAGGTGCTAACTCAAACTCCACGTACTCCGGTGGTAGTTAAACTCCGTTTGACACAGGTTGCATTTTACTTTTGACTTGTCAACTGAAGCGTCTGGAAGTGTTTTAAAGTTAAACAAGCCGTTCAAAAGTCCAGTAGCTCTCTTACTTTCCATCAGCGCGGTAGGTTTACTGCAGGAGGCCACTTCAAAGCATAGCGCTACAGCTAGAGGAGCCGTCTACGGGGGAGTAGAAGGGACAAAAAGGCTTGCAACATTAAAATGAGATTTTAAAAAATTAACACGTTATGGATTGCATTAATCTAATTGCGATTAACGCGTTAACGCTGACAGCCCTAAATATAAAAAAAAAAAGAAACCCCCTGAGGCTAAGTATCATGAGAAAACAGTGTGATAAAACTTCTGTTGCTTTCTACACCAACACACTTTCTACATGTTCTAACGCTGTGTTCTGTGTGCTTTGTGTGTTTGAAGGTAAAACTGTCAGCGACATTGAGAAGAGTTGGGTTTTGCTGGAGAGAGCCGAACACGAGCGAGAACGAGCCCTGCAGGAGGCGCTGATCCGCCTGGAGAACCTGGAGCAGCTCGCCCAGAAGTTTGAGAGGAAGGTAAAAACATCCAACACAGAAGGGAGAGGATTCTTTTTTCCTGTGTCCAGAATAGGCATGGGATGATAACCGCGTTCAAGGTATACCGCGATTTGAAAAAGCCACGATAACTGAAACCGACAAATTTTCTGTCATACCGTTACTGAGGTATGAGCTGTTTTCTGTCCGGTCAAAGACAGGAAGTGCTGGTCAAAGACAGGAAATGCTGGTCAGAAACCCCTCAGGTGGAGCAGCTGCAGCGTAGAGTAACACAACCCCTCACACTGTCATTACAGATTCAGGTTAAATTAACATGTCTGTCTTTATTTAATCAGACCTTTAGTAAATCAGGCCTTTAGTAAATCAGACCTTTAGTAAATCAGGCCTTTAGTAAATCAGACCTTTAGTAAATCAGACATTTAGTAAATCAGGCCTTTAGTAAATCAGGCCTTTAGTAAATCAGACCTTTAGTAAATCAGGCCTTTAGTAAATCAGCCCCTCTGTGTTCGGGTTTCCCCAGGCCGCTCTGAGGGAGGGCTATCTGGAAGACACGCTGCGTCTGATTCGGAGGCAGGACGTCAGAGGTCTGTCCACGCTGGAGGACGCTCAGGCTACCGGACGGCGCCTGGAGGCTTTGGCCACCGACGCTTCGGCCAGAGAGCCGCGCTTCTCCGCTCTCAGAGACATGGCCAAGACCATTGAAAAAGGAAACTACCACAGCAAAGAGAAGGTCATCAGCAGGTGAGAGGAGAGAGCCTTCAGGATGAGACGCTGTGAGCCAGAGAAATGAAATGTGTGGGGCCTGGTGGAGGTTGGGGTTAGTCAGTAGGAATGAGAAGGAAACTATAGAAGTTAGAAGATGATAAATAAATAAAGGATAGTAATAATATTCTGTGAGGTAGTGGCAGAATACACCTCTTTGCAGACGATGCTCTGACATTCCACATAAAATCAATTAAGTTCAGGGCTTCTATTATTACTTCAAATGCTTATAGAACCCTGTTTTATGAGTAAATACTTATTTCATAAAGGTATATTTGATCCTATGTTTTAGTAAGGAACCTCCCAGATGATAGATAAATAAATGATAGTAATTATATTCTCTTAGGTATTGGCAGTGTCCGTCTCTTTGCAGATGATGGTCTTATATTCCACACATGATCAACGAAGGCCCGGGCTTTTATTAAAACTTTAAATCCTTATAAGCCCTTGTTTTATGAAGGTATATTTGATCCTATGTTTTAGTGAGGAACCTCACAGGTTTCTGATTTGCTCCTATTTGAATTTGCTGTTGATGCAAACTCAACACTTCCTCCACGTTGACCTGTTTTCTTGATCAGGAGGTGAGAGAGAGAGCTTTCAGTATGAGACACTGTGAGCCAGAGAAATTATATGTGTGGGGCCTGGTGGTGTGATTGAGGTTAGAGTTAGTCAGTAGGAATGAGAAGGAAACTGTAGAAGTTAGAAGATGATAGATAAATAAATGATAGTAACTGATATTCTCTCAGGTAGGGGCAGAATCCACCTCTTTGCAGACGATGCTCTGATATTCCACATGAGATCAATTAAGTTCAGGGCTCCTATTATTACTTCAAATGCTTGTAGAACCATGTTTTATAAGTTATTCCTTATTTAATAAAGGTATATTTGATCATATGTTTTAGTTAGGAACCTTCCAGATTATATATAAATCAATGATAGTAATTATATTCTCTCAGGTAGTGGCAGTGTCCGTCTCTTTGCAGATGATGCTCTTATATTCCACACATGATCAATGAAGGCTGGGGCTTTTATTAAGCTTTAAATCCTTATAAACCCTTGTTTTATGAAGGTATATTTGATCCTATGTTTTAGTGAGGAACCTCCCAGGTTTCTGATTTGCTCCTATTTGAATTTGCTGTTGATGCAAACTCAACACTTCCTCCACGTTGACCTGTTTACTTTGATCAGGAGGTGAGAGAGAGAGAGAGCCTTCAGTATGAGCCAGAGAAATGAAAGTGTGGGACCTGGTGGTGTGACTGAGGTTAGGGTTAGTAAGTAGGAATGAGAAGGAAACTGTAGAAGTTAAAAGATGAATAATAAGTAACTGATATTCTCTCAGGTAGGGGCAGCGTCCTCCTCTTTGCAGACGATGCTCTTATATTCTACACATGATCAGTTAAGGCCAGGGCTTTTATTTTTGCGTTAAATGCTTATAGAACCCTGTTTTATGAGTAAATACTTATTTCATAAAGGTATATTTGATCCTATGTTTTAGTAAGGAACCTCCCAGATGATAGATTAATAAATGATAGTAATTATATTTTCTTAGGTAGTGGCAGCATCCGCCTCTTTGCAGATGATGGTCTTATATTCCACAAATAATCAATGAAGGCCAGGGCTTTTATTAAAGCTTTAAATCCTTAAACCCTTGTTTTATGGAGGTATATTTGATCCTATGTTTTAGTGAGGAACCTCCCAGGTGTCTGATTTGCTCCTATTTTCATTTGCTGTTGATGCAAACTCAACACTTCCTCCACGTTGACCTGTTTTCTTGATCAGGAGGAGAGAGAGAGAGAGAGCCTTCAGTATGTGACACTGTGAGCCAGAGAAATGAAAGTGTGGGACCTGGTGGTGTGATGGAGGTTAGGGTTAGTAAGTAGGAATGAGAAGGAAACTGTAGAAGTTAAAAGATGATAAATTAGTAACTGATATTCTCTCAGGTAGTGGCAGAATCTGTCTCTTTGCAGATGATGGTCTGATATTCCACACATGATCAGTTAAGGCCGGGGCTTACTTTAACTCCCTCCCCTTACTTCAAACTGCTTATATAAACTTGTTTTACACTATGACTTGTGACATAACCTCCCTGAGCCAGAGAAATTAAAGTGTGGGGCCTGGTGGTGTGACGGAGGTTAGGGTTAGTCAGTAGGAATGAGAAGGAAACTGTAGAAGTTAGAAGATGAGAGCATAAATAAATTATAATGACGATATTCAGTTAGGTAGTGGCAGAATCCACCTCTTTGCAGATGATGCTCTTATATTCCACACATGATTAATGAACCCTTTTAACTAAATGCAGAAATCACAATACTTAATGTGTGTATTCTAATTACTGGTATAGATTTGTGTGTTTATGTGTGTTTTATGTGTTAAAGGGAGGAGAATATTAACCATCGATGGAAGGATGTGCTGCAGCAGCTGCAGGAGCAGAGGGGGCTGCTGGGAAATGTAGTTGAAACTCTCAGCATCCTGCGAGACATCGAGCTCGTCTCCCAGGAGCTGAAGGAGCTGCAGGTGACTCATATTTATCATGTTTTCTACAATGTTTGAGCTCCTTAATGACGTCATCATATTACTAACTGTCTTCTGTCTGTCCATCCTCGTCTCTTGTCTCAGTCCCAGGCCGGAGCGTCTGATCTGGGGAAACAGCTGCCAGAGGTCGAGTCTCTCCTCCAGAAACAGGATCTGCTGGAAGCTCAGATCTCAGCTCACGGTGAAACGATCACCGCCATCAGCAGCACGGCGCTGAAGGTACGATAGTTATTCATCTTCATCATCATCATCTTCATCCTGATGATATTTTAAAATATACATCATCAAACTCACTATCTCTCTATCTCTCTCTCTCCCTCTCTCCCTCTCTCTCCCTCTCTCTCTCTCTTTGTCCTCTCTCACCCTCTCTCTGTCTCTCTCTCTCTCTCTCTGTGTCTCTCTCTCACCCTCTCTCTGTCTCTCTCTCTCTCTCTTTGTCCTCTCTCAGGTAAAAGTGAGGGACGGTCAGCAGATTCAGAGCAGAGTGAGAGCTCTCGACACTCAGTATAAATCTCTGGTGTCTCTCAGCACTAACAGGTGTGTTTCCTGCTTCCTGTTTCCTGCTCATTAAAGTTATTTAACAAACAACAGATATGAACATATATCTCCTCTACACCTCCATCTCCTAACATCTCTCCTTGTCACTGTCTAACTCTCTTTCTTCTTTTCTTCTTATCTCCTCCTTCTCCCTCTCCATCACTCTCACTCGTTCTCTTTACTTTTCTTTCCCTCCTTGCTTCCTTTCATTTGTCATCCTCTTTCCACTCCTCTTTTCTCTTCTCCTCTCCTTTCATATTCTCCTCTCTCAGGAGGAGACAGTTGGAGGCTCAGCTGAGGCTCTTTGAGTTCTTCCATGACAGTGAGGAGTTGGAGGCTTGGCTGTATGAACACTGGCTGCGGCTGCAGGCGGCCGGACTCGGACGGGATCTGACCCACATCCAGCTGGCTCAGCACAAACACAAGGTGACCCTCAGTGAAAACTACAAAGCTGTGAACTGTATGTGCCTTTTTCATGCTGTGTGGCCTGGTGGGAGGAGCCAGCTTTGGTTTTGGTCGTGTTGAGTTTCATTTAGTATGTGTAATG
>JAJDFG010001289.1:0-7500 GCA_021039105.1 Scomber colias
AAAAGAGAGAAGGGGGAAGGAAAGAAGGAAAGAAGGAAAGAAGGAGGGAGGGAGGGAGAAACGAAAAGAGGAAGGGAGGAAGGAAGGTAAGAAGGACAGAGGAAAGAAGGAAGGTAATGGGGAGGAAAAAGAGAGAAGGAGGGAGGGAGAGAGGAAGGGAGGGAAGGAAGGAAGGAAGGACAGAGGAAAGAAGGAAGGTAATGGGGAGGAAAGAAAGAGAGAGGAAGGAAGGAAGGAAGGAAGGACGGACAGAGGAAAGAAGGAAGGAAGGGAGGAAAGAAAGAGAGTAGTAATGGAGCCAGTAAAGGAGAGGATAGAATAACTAATCTTTACTTGGCTTTTCTGGTTTATGACCAGAAGATGATTTATAATATCCTTCAAACTAAGCACAGGAAGTGAGTCTCTCTCCTCTACCAAAATAAGATTACCTCTAACTGATCGTAAATATGTAAATATGTGAAAGTTTCTACCTCATGTGAAAGCTGTAAATGGAGCTTTTAGATAACTTGACCCTTAACCTTTCAAACTTTATTATCATTCATAATTAAAGCAAACCAGAACACATATAAGTCATATAAATAATGCTCGAATCAACACAACTTCCTGTTTCCAATGTATGCCAATATTAATTAAAAATAAAGGCATAATGTATCCAATTAACTTCAGCTGTTGCCTGCTAATCATCCAGTTCTCCCTCCCTAACCTTAAAAGTTAAAAGTAATGTGCTGGATTGTATATTTATGGTTACACTGTAAAAGGGAACATTACGAGTTTCACTGTAACAGATTGGCGATGTAATATTTATATAACATGATATTATTCATCTTCAGAGATTATGTACGAGGAGAAAAGTTCTGGAAAATATAGTGACATAACTCCTGCTGGGTATCAGTATGTTAAATATGTAGTGTGTTTTTTAACCCTCCTGTTGTCCTCGAGTCAAGGAAGGAAGGGAGGAGGGAGGGAAGAATTGAGAGAGGAAGGAAAGAAGGAAGGAAGGGAAGGAAGAAAGATGGAGAAAAGAAGGAAGGATGGAAGGTAGGAGGGAGGAAGGAAACAAGGAAGGAGGGAGGGAGGGAGAAAGGAAGACGGAAGGGAGGAAGAAGGAAGACGGAAGGGAGGAAGAAAGAAGGAAAGGAGGGAGTAAGAAGGAAGGAAGGAAGGAAAGGAGGGAGGGAGGAAGGAAGGAAGAAGGAAGGACGGAGGAAAGGAGGGAAGGAGGAAGGAAGGGAGGAAGGAAGGAAGCGCCGTCTTCAGCATCCTTCTATCGATATAAGCAGCGAGGAAAAGAGGGAGGCCAAAGAGGAAAAGAGGGAGTCCAAAGAGGAAAAGAGGGAGGCCAAAGAGGAAAAGAGGGAGTCCAAAGAGGAAAAGAGGGAGTCCAAAGAGGAAAAGAGGGAGTCCAAAGAGGAAAAGAGGGAGTCCAAAGAGGAAAAGAGGGAATCCAAAGAGGAAAAGAGGGAGGCTAAAGAGGAAAAGAGGGAGGCCAAAGAGGAAAAGAGGGAATCCAAAGAGGAAAAGAGGGAGGCCAAAGAGGAAAAGAGAGAGGCCAAAGAGGAAAAGAGGGAGGCCAAAGAGGAAAAGAGGGAATCCAAAGAGGAAAAGAGGGAATCCAAAGAGGAAAAGAGGGAGGCCAAAGAGGAAAAGAGGGAGGCCAAAGAGGAAAAGAGGGAGGCCAAAGAGGAAAAGAGGGAATCCAAAGAGGGAAAGAGGGAGGCCAAAGAGGAAAAGAGGGAGGCCAAAGAGAAGGTTTATGGATGAGGTGAAGGAAGACATGGCCTTAATGCTCAAATCCCATTTTTTTGTTCGTCTGTTCATATCACACTTTTAAATCTTTCCTCCTGAAGTGATCACCCGCATGCTCAGCTGATCATTAATGACGTAATGCACAGAACACTGTTTACAGAAGCTACCATGGCAACAAGCAACAGCTGGTGAAGTTACTGCTAGTCTCATTTATGGTCTAATGTTAACAACAGTGTGTTTGTGAGCGGGTGATGTTAAAAAGGAGGAAGAGGAGAAAGAAAATGAATACTTTAATGATGTCTTTATGCAGAGCTGTGATGTGTGTTGCTCCAGAATAACGTCAAAGTCGCATTAAAAAAAACCCCGATATGTATCCGATTCAGTTCCACATTTGAAAGTGGTCTGAATCAGATTTGGAAATGTCAGATTCAATGCGACTTGTGCTTTTCACATTGTCAGAAACAAATCAGATATGAGTCACATTAGAGAGAACAAATCAGATTCAGGTCACTTTTAACTGTGGTGTGAATTTAGCCATAGATACTCTCCTTCTTAATCCTCCTGTTGTCCTCAAATCAAGGAAGAAAGAAGGAAGGAAAGGAGGGAGGAAAGAGGGAAGGGAGGGAGGAACGAAGAAGGAAGGAAGGGAGGGAGGGAGGGAAGAAGGAAGGAAGGAAGAAGGGAGGGAGGGAGGGAGGGAGGAAGAAAGGAAAAGAGGAAGGAAGGAAGGAGGGAAGGAAGGAAGGACAGAAGGAGGGAAGGAAGTAGGAGGGAAGGAAGGGAGGGAGGGAGGAACGAAGAAGGAAGGAGGGAGGAAGGAAAGGAGGAAAGAGGGAGGGAGGAAAGAAAGGAAAAGAGGAAGGAAGGAAGGAAGGAAGGACAGAGGAAAGAAAGAAGGTAACGGGGAGGAAAGAAAGAGAGGGAGAAAGGAAGGAAGGAAGGAAGGAAGGTAGGCAGGAAGGAAGGGAGGGAGGGAGGGAGGGAGGGAGGGAGGGAGGGAAGAAGGAAGGAAGGAAGAGTCAAAACGGACATGGTCAATTTAACCCGGGAGGACGACACAAGGGTTAATCCAGTCCATCCTCACTCGTCACTCCTAATGAAAATCTCATCATCTTCAACCTTTTTCGTCAGTGCCACCTCCTCCAAATCAAACAAATCATCCACCTTCCACCTCTCTGTACTCTTTGCATCCTATGTCTTATCCATCTGGCTCCTACTATCTTATCATTCCTCCTCTCTCCACTACATACCTCCACCTCTCCAGACTCTCACTACAGATGTCTCTATATATCACATCCTCATACCTCATATAGCCTACGGAGACTCCTGTCTGATCTTGTCCATCAACGTGTCCGTCACCATCACAGACAAGAAAGGGAGCTCAGAGCCGAACCTCGATGTAATCCCACCTCCACCTTTAAGCCATCTGTCACTCCGACTGCTGTCTGACTGCTGCTTCATCCTGTCATACGCTTTCTCCACGATTTCCTATAAATTCATGCACTTGACAAAATAAGTAAATAATACCATCCTACCTCCCTGGTTAAATTGACCCTGTCTGTTTTGACTGTTCCTTCCTTCCTTCCTTCCTCCCTCCCTCTTCCGTTCCTCCCTTCTTTCCTTTCCTCCCTTTCTTCCTTCCTTTGTTCCTTCCTCCCTCCCTCTTCCTTTCCTCCCTTCTTTCCTTTCCTCCTTTCCTTCTTCCTTCCTTTTTTCCTCTGTCCTTCCTTCCTTCCTTCCTCCCTTCCTTTCCTCCATTCCTTCCTTCCTCTCTCCCTCCTTTCCTTCCTTCTTCCTCCTGATGGATGATTCTGTTTCTAGATGCTTGTGGTAATTCTCAAACTACTTCAAACAGGTGATTTTAGTTTCTTGTTCTTCTCTGTTTCAGATATCAGTTTCCTTCCCCGCCCCGCGTTGGTGTGGTGCGAGCGAGGCATCCAGGTGCTGCTAACCACCATGGGGGCGTTTGCAGCTTTCGCCTTGATGACGGTGGCCATCGGCACCGACTACTGGCTCTACGCCCGAGCCTTCATCTGCAACAGCACGGCCAACTCGTCCCAGGAGGAGTCCAACAATAAGGACAAGAAAGACCCTGGAGCGCTCACCCACTCAGGCCTCTGGAGGATCTGCTGCCTGGAAGGTACAGCTGGTTGGGGGTTGCGTGTGTGTGTGTGTGTGTGTGTGTGTGTGTGTGTGTGTGTGTGTGTGTGTGTGTCCTCATGTGTTGGTCACTGGAGGGTCTTGTGGAGGTCAGTGTGCTCATCATTGTAATCAGAACAGACTTAAATAGGTGTTCTCTTCCTCACAAACAAACGAACATGCACTACCAGTAAGATAATGGTGCAACATACTGGTTTGTTAGGGAGGAAGGAAAGGAGGAAAGAAGGGAGGAAGAAGGAAGGAAGGGAGGGCGGAAGGACAGAGAAAAGAAGGAAGGATGGAAGGTGGAAGGGATGGAGGAAACAGGGAAGGAGGGAGGAAGAATGGAAGGGAGGGAGAAAGAAGGAAAGGAGGGAGGAAGAATGGAAGGGAGGGAGAAAGAAGGAAAGGAGGGAGGAAGGATGGAAGAAGGAAGGATAAAAAGGAGGGAAGGAAAGAAGGAGGGAGGGAGGAAGAGAGGAAAGAGAGAAGGAGGGAGGGAGGAAGGAAGGTAGGAAGGGAGGAAAGAAGGAACAGTCAAAACAGACGGAGTCAATTTACCCCGGGAGGAGGACAGGAAGGTTAAAGGAATGTGTATAGAGTTTTTTTTACGCTCTTAAATGTAAAAAATGGGTCAAATGTGACTCTGAACAGTATGTAAGCTTTTTATTTATGGCTTCGTCATGGTAACATCATGATATGCTGCAAACATCAGCAAAGTGATGGCCTCTGTTCACTTTTAGTTGGGTTAGGGTTTAGGGTTAGTTGGTTTTGCACACTTCAGATAAGCTTTTGCACATGCTGTACTTATCCTCAAAATTCAGCACACGTATTGAAATCTACACACACACATACAGCATGCACACACACACACATACAGCATGCACACACACACACACACAGCATGCACACACACACTATGCATCGAACATAAAGCTCACCTTAATGCCCCAGAGCTCCGTTAAGCGTGGTGACTCATACACTGACTGATTAAGTAGTTTTCCTGCGTTGCTGCAGCCGTCAGACAGACAGGTTTAATGGGAGAGAACACACACACACACACACACACACACACACACACACACACACACACATATATATAAACACTCTGCAGGGCCAAAGATGTTCATTATAGAGCTTTTTTTGTGTTTGTTCTTGTGTTGCATTTTTAGCATCAGTATAATTATAATAAACAAGAACAAGAACAGCAAGCTTTATGCTTTTGTCACTGTGTGCGATCAGCTCTGGCATGACAAGAAATGTTCTGTACAGGATTTACAGCCTCAAAATGTTAATCCAGAATCAATTTATCATGTGTAAAATGCAGGGGGGGGGGGGGGGGTTCTGTTTGTTTGTTGTTTGGTTGGCGGGGAGTTCTGGTCCTCTGAAATGAGGCACACTCGGAGATCACTCACAATAAACATAAAGCAGTGAAACTTAAACTAACTACTTACTAAAACAAACTGTCTCTTTGTTCTTCACTTCATCACGTAACTCGGCAACCAAGGTTGCAACATTCCGGAATTTTCAAAGTTCTGGAATCTTTCCATTCGAATTAATCAGGCGGGGAGTTCCGGAATCTCTCTGAAATGAGGCCAACCAGGAAGTAACTTAGAACTGCATTCTATCAAAAGGCCACCAGGGGGCGACCGTCTCTATACAAGTCAATGGAGAATTCACCAACTTCTCACTTGATTTCTAACGTTTTCAAAATGTGTTTATGGTCTCAATCGCTAGTTTAAAGCCTTCTTCAATGCAGTATGATGTTCATTTGGGACATTTTGGCCTCCCTGATTTTATATGTGACGATAAAGCAGGGTATGCATTAGGGCGTGGCTACGTCCTCCCTTCCCTTCTTCTCTCTTTCCTCCCTCCGTCCCCCTTTCTTCCTTCCTTCCTCCTTCCTTCCTCCTTCTCTCTTTCTTTCCTCTCCCCTACCTTACTACCTTCCTTCCTCCCTTCTTTCTTCCTTCATTCCTTTCCTTTCCTCCCTTCCTCCCTCTTTTCCTTCTTCTTCCGTCCATTTCTTTTATACAGTCTATGGTTATTTCTGATATTCTGTCGGTCCTTTCCAGGTTTTCTGTCCTATTACCTCATTTTTTTAGGATTTCTATGCCTCCTTATTCCAGTTTCTCTTCCCATTAGATTTAACACTATTCCCCGCTCCCACTCAATGATGCGGCTGTCTGTCTTTGAAAAGCTCTCACACTGCTGACTCCAGGTTTTCTTCCCGTCTCTTCTTTACATAGGTGTTTTTTTTTTTTACCACGAGCTCAGTCCTGTCTCTTCAATATAGCAGGAAGAGACGGGGGATCTGTCTTTTCCTCTTGATGTTAATTTCATCCGTGGGAAGCACAAATAGCTGTCTAGGTAAACAAATATTGAAGCGTACAGAAACAGTTTTTGCTGTGATTTACGACACAGAGCAGAAGCACGCTGCTGCTTTCAGAGGGTCTGGTAATGACAGATGGTTGAAAAGGTGACAAGACAACTTATATGATTTGCTTGTTGTTGCTCTCGTATTCAGTGAAGAAGAAAAAAAGGAAGAAAAGGAACCCAAAGCGATGTTATGCAGGGATGAGAAGAAGAAGCATCAGAGCCGATCGTCGCTATGAGGAAACATAACAGCCTCTGTAGGAGCCTAAATGTAATTTGAGTTAATATTTGGATAATAATTTAAGTTCATATGTTAAATGGTGATTTATGTTTATGCTGAATAAAAAGGGCTTGTTATGCCCCAGTATAGGGGCATAACCTGTGGAGTCATTCGGTCAGGCAAGCATGAAGCGGAGCCACACAGTCTTTTTGACCTCTCTACTTCCTTTTGTCTCTCTTTTTTATTTTCTTATCTTGGATATTAATGTTTGTATGAATGATTAGAGCATCAAGCTAAGGCTTCATTAATTAAGGAACCTACAACCTGTTTATATTTTCTTATATAATGACTCTTGTTAGCCTCAGGAGCAAAAGTAGAAGTAATCTGTTATTCTTGAGGTCAATTTGACCCCAGCTATTTCAACCTCTAGAAAAATGATTATAATTAAAATTGTATTTGTATCAGGTACTTTCCTAAAATCCAACATAACCCATTATATATCCAGAATGTTACACAACTATGGAGAAATATGCCTACCTAAAAAATCTCATCAAAATTGGAAAATAAGATTTTTAATAGTTTTATATTATCTCTAAGTATCAATATTTTTTGTGTTATTTATTACATTTAGAAAGAAAAACCATTTCCCTTATCAAGGATCATAACATTTATTATGTTCAGGTCAATTTGACCTCCGGAGAACCAAACATGATTTAAAACATTTAGAAGGATTTTATTCATAACACAAACTTTATCATCATCAGGACATCAGTAAGGAACATATGACAAATTTATAATTATTGACAAAAACATGAAGGAAAAGTGAATTTGAGTATAATGCCAGGGATTGTTATTTGCTGCAGTAAGTGCTATGTATGTATGGAAATGTTATGCTGTCATCAACTGAGTCTGACAGAATACGATCAGTGTAGTATTTTTCCTACAGTTCAGCCTTTTATCTTCACTACTGTACATTTAATATGCAGAAATCACGGAGACCTGGTTTGTAAAGAAAGATT
>JAJDFG010001289.1:12500-40118 GCA_021039105.1 Scomber colias
TTAGCAGCTAAAGAGCCAGATATTTCCATCAGGAGTTGGTAGAGAGTAAAAACAGAGCTAACAGAGAGTGAATATTGGACTTAAATTCAGCAGGTGGACAGAAACACGACTACAAATGAATTATAATGTTTATCAGTAATTGCTGGATGTAGAAATAAGCAACAGTTTGCTAATGAGTTCAACGTATCAACATAAAAGGTGATAATATGTCTGTGTTGTGTTCACTGCTTGTTTCTGCTGCCCCCTAGTGGACAAAAATATGTTACTGCAATGAACAATTAATCTGTTGGGGGTTTATTTTTTTTTCAATTTAACACAAAATGCCAAAAACAATGTGGTTTAAATAAAGTTTAAATAATTCAAATGACTTGTTTCATCCAAGGAAGTCTACTTCGGACGATATTATAATGATGTCTGACAAAGAAAAGCAGCAAATCTGGACATTTGAGAAGCCAGAAACAGCAAACTGATGATGTTTTAGCTTTAAATATTACAGAATTGATTAAAATAGATAATTAAAATAGCTTGTGATAATCTCTTTATCAACTAATCATTACGTCTCTGCTGCTAAGAAACAGGTCTGAATATCCAGCCTCTATAGGAGATAATAATTATTTGATGTATAAGCGGGGCAGCCTCAAGGTTACTTTAAATTTAATGTAGCTCAACAGTCTTTCCTATCAGCTACTTATCAGATAATCAATCAAATGTGCTGAGGAGACAAACACCACCTACGTACTGTAGCTCCTTTTTTTTTTACAGTTAAAAAACAAATCCAGAGAATCATTTGACATGTCTGACAGGAGCGTCTGTGAATAAATGCTTATCACAGCTTCATCTTTTCTCTCTTCGGAGGCAAACAGATGCTAACGCAGCCTGGAAGTCACCTTCAAAACTTGCTGAATAGCTTCCAGAGACAAAGTCTTCTGTAATATCTCTCTGCTACTGTATAAACTATACGTGCCTCTTTTAGGATTGAGGTGTGCAGACTGTAAGTTTACTGCCATCCATCAATGACGTAATCCAGGGGTGTTAAACATGCGGCCCGTGTGCCAGAACCGGCCCGCAGAAAGGTGCAATCCGGCCCACTTTCCTTCCTGTGTTCTTTTCCTTCTTTCCATCTGTCCTTCCTCCCTTCCTTCCTTCTGTCCTTCCTCCCTTCCTCCCATCTGTCCTTCCTCCCTTCCTTCCTTTTATCCTTTCTTTGTCCTTTACTTCCGTTCTTCCTTCCATTTGTCCTTCCTCCCTTCCTTCCATCTGTCCTTCCGTCTGTCCTTCCTCCCTTTCTTCCTTCTGTCCTTCCTCCCTTTCTTCCTTCTGTCCTTCCTCCCTTCCTTCCTCCCTTCCTTCCATCTGTCCTTCCGTCTGTCCTTCCTCCCTTTCTTCCTTCTGTCCTTCCTCCCTTCCTTCCATCTGTCCTTCCTCCCTTTCTTCCTTCTGTCCTTTCTCCCTTTCTTCCTTCTGTCCTTCGTTCCATCTGTCCTTCCTCCGTTTCTTCCTTCCTTCCTACCTTTCTTCCTTCTGTCCTTCCTTCCATCTGTCCTTCCTCCCTTTCTTCCTTCTGTCCTTCCTTCCATCTGTCCTTCCTACCTTTCTTCCTTCTGTTCTTCCTTAGGAAGGTAATGGGGAGGAAAGAAAGAGAGAGGAAGGAAGGAAAGAAAGAAGAAAGGAAAGGAGGGAGGAAGAAGAAAGGAAAGGAAGGAAGGGAGGAAGGAAAGACAGAGGAAAGAAGGAAAGTAATGGGGAAGAAAGAAAGAGGAAGGAAGGAAGGAAAAGAGGAAGGGAGGAAGGACAGAGGAAAGAAGGAAGGTAATGGGGAGGAAAGAAAGAGAGAGGGAGGGAGGGAGAGAGGAAGGAAGGAAGGAAAGAAGGAAGGAAGGACAGAGGAAAGAAGGAAGGTAATGGGGAGGAAAGAAAGAGAGGAAGGAAGGAAGGAAAGAAGAAAGGAAAGGAGAGAGGAAGAAGAAAGGAAAGGAAGGAAGGGAGGAAGGAAGGACAGAGGAAAGAAGGAAGGTAATGGGGAGAAAAGAAAGAGGAAGGAAGGAAGGAAAAGAGGAAGGGAGGAAGGACAGAGGAAAGAGGGAAGGTAATGGGGAGGAAAGAAAGAGAGAGGGAGGGAGGAAGGAAGGAAGGAAGGCATGGAGGGAGGGAGGGAGAAAGGAAGGAAGGAAGGCATGGAGGGAGGAAGGAAGGAAGGAAGGAAGGAAGGAAGGAACAGTCAAGACAGACGGGGTAATAAGCCTCCAGAACAGCGTCAGTGCTCCACATCTCTAAACTCGATTGGCTGGATTGAAGTTAATCCCTCATTGTGTATTTTGCTGATGGTGTTGGAGAGCGCCGTTTTACACGAGGTCCCTGAACCCCCCCTGCAGGTTGTTGACGTGGGATGAGAGGGTCGCACCGTATGATTCACATCAATTTTAATTTTCATCAAATCATTCAACGAGCCCTCGTGGCATGGATGGAAGCAGTTATATTTCTACATTCACTGACTTTTATTTTATTCGTCATCTGTATATTTGAGTCTGAGTGGAAGAGAGTAGAATTTGAACTATTTATCAATTTAAAAGCAGTTTTCGTGCCTCGTTGAGAGGGTTAACGGTCGCTATGACTGTTACGGCTGTTTTTTAAATGTGCTTTAACTTTCAGGGTTATTTTTTTAACTACTTAAAGAAGCTTTTTAAGTCATTTTTTTCTGCTATCAACAATTATGTATCTTAAACATGATGGAGGAAACTGGTATTAACCTTCCTGTTGTCCTCGAGTCAAGGAAGGAAGGGAGGAAGAAGGGAGGAGGAAGGAAGGAAAGGAGGAAGGAAGGGAGGAAGGAAGGAAGGAAGGAAAGGAGGGAGAGAAGGAGGAAGGAAGGAAGGAAGAAAAGGAGGGAGGGAGGAAGGAAGGAAGGAAGGAGGAAAGGAAGAAAGGAAGGACAGAGGAAAGAAGGAAGGGAGGACGGAGGAAGGAAGGAAGGAAGAAGAAAAGGAGGGAGGAAGGAAGGAGGAAAGGAAAGAAGGAAGGGAGGAAGAAGGGAGGAAAGGAGGAAGAAGGGAGGAGGAAGGAAGGAAAGGAGGGAGGGAGGAAGGAAGGAAGGGAGGGAGGGAGGAAGGAAGAAAAGGAGGAAGGGAAGGAGGAAGGAAGGAAGGAAGAAAAGGAGGGAGGGAGGAAGGAGGAAAGGAATGAAAGGAGGGATGAAGGAAGAGAGGAAAGGAAAGAAGGAAGGACGGAGGAAAGAAGGAAGGAAGGTGGGAGGGAGGAAAGAAGGAAGGGGGAGGGAGGGAGAAAGGAAACGAGGAAGGGAGGAAAGACGGATGGAGGAAAGAAGGAAGGAAGGTGGGAGGGAGGGAAAGAAAGAAGGGAGGGAAAAAAGGATGGAAGGGAGGGAGAAGGAAGGAAGGAAAGGAGGGAGGAAGGAAGGGAGGAAGGGGGATGGAGGAAGGAAAGAAGGAAGGGAGGAAAGAGAGAGGAAGGAAAGAAAGCGAGAAGGAGGGAGGAAGGACAGATTGCAGGAAGGAAGGAAGGAAGGAAAGAAGGAAGGGAGGAAAGAGAGAAGGAGTGAGGGAGGAAGGAAAGAAGGAACAGTCAAAACAGATGGGGTCAATTTGACCCGGGAGGACGACAGGAAGGTTAATAGATAGCCTCGAGTATGAGAGCCAAGTTCTAGTGTCATCTATAACAAGTCTTTGTAACACCTGTTCTCCCAGAAGTGTCACAAGCCTGTTAACTTCTGTCTGTGTCGTCCTCTGCTGCAGGTGTGGTGCGAGCCTCCAGTATCTTCCCCATTCTCAGCGCTATACTGCTCCTGCTGGGCGGAGTGTGCGTTGCGTCCAGCAGCTTCTACAAGAGCAAAAGGAACATTATTCTAGGTGGAGGGATTCTGTTTGTGGCTGCAGGTAAGACTATAACGTTGATGTGGTTGTTGGGATGAATGGTTTGTGTTTAATGTTTAACCCTCCTGGTGTCCTCGAGTCAAGGAAGGAAGAGAGGAAGGAAGGAAGGAAGGAAAGAAGGAAGGAAAGGAGGGAGGAAGGAAGGGAGGAAGGAAGGGGGGAAAGGAAAGAAGGAAGGGTGGAAGGAGGGAGGAAGGAAGAAGGGAGGAAAGAAGGAAGGAAAAGAGGGAGGAAAGAAAGGAGGGAGGAGGAAAGGAGGGAGGAGGAAAGAAAGAAGGAAAGGAGGGAGGAGGAAAGGAAATAAGGAAGGGAGGAAGGAGGGAGGAAGGAAGGAAGGAAAGGAGGGAGGAAGGGAGGGAGGAAGAAGGGAAGGAAGGAAGGAAAGGAGGGAGGAGGAAAGAAAGAAGGAAGGAGGGAGGAAAGGAAAGAAGGAAGGAAAGGGGGAGGAAGGGAGGGAAAAGGGAAGGAAAGGAGGGAGGAAAGGAAAGGAGGAAAGGAAGGAGGAAGAGAGGGAGGAAGGAAGGGAGGAAAGGAAAGGAGGAAAGAAAAGAAGTCAAAACAGACAGGGTCCATTTGACCCGGGAGGACGACACGAAGGTTAAAGCAAATATTAAAATGTTCTATACGTTTTGGTCTCGTGTATTTCCTCAGGCCTTAGCAACATCATCGGAGTGATCGTCTACATCTCCGCAGCGCTGAGCGACATCTCCCCCAAGAAGGACGAGGACAAGAAGTGGCATTACTCTTACGGCTGGTCCTTCTACTTCGGCGGCTTGTCCTTCATCCTGGCCGAGATGGTCGGGGTCCTCGCCGTCAACATCTACATCGAGAAGAACAAAGAGCTGCGTTGCCGCTCCCGCACCGACCTCTTCAAGAGCACCACGCACGCCATGCTGCGGTTGCCTAGCTACCGCTTCCGACGGCGCTCCCGCTCCAGCTCGCGCTCCACCGACCCGCCTCGCTCGCCGGAGACCTCACCCATCGGCGTCTCCAAGACCTTCAGCCTGCCGCCGTCCGCTCCTCCTTCTCCGTGGCGACGCTACCCAACCCGCACCACTCCAGCAGCGGAGGAAGCGGAGGAGGAGGCGACATCTCCATGTACACCCTGACGAGGGACTCCAAACTGGGCAGCCTGGGAGGCGGCGCCCCTCCGCTGTACGGCACGGTGGATCGAGCCACCTTGTACCAGCTCCACAACTACTTCCCGAAAGATTCCAGCGGTAGTGGTAGCGGAGGAGGAGGAGGAGGAGGAGGAGGAGCGGTGATAAGTGGCGGCACGCTCCCGTCTCACTCAAAGTCAAATCTGGCGGCGGCGGCAGCTGTAGCCCAGAACGCGGCACCGTTGAATACCTCCACGTCGGCCGCCACACCGACCCAGCAGGCCCCGATGTCTACAGCCACCATGGAGAGGGACAGGGGCAACGTGGGAACCCTGGACCGGCTGACGGCGAAAAGAGACAGGGATAGCAACTCAGATACACTTAACAGGAAAACTACGCCAGTTTAAAACCTCACGTCAGAGAGAGGAGGGAGAGAGGGAAGAGAAAAGAGAGGAGGGAGAGGTTGAATTGGATTTAGAGAGATGTGAGATATCTGAGTTGAAAGAGAAGGGCTGCTGAAGATGTGTGGATGACACTTCAATGGTAATGTTACTGTTTTTTTTTTAGGTCTGGGGTATCCAGCTGCCATAAATACTTATCAATATCATAAACAGTCATACAACAACCTGATGTTACGTGCAAGTCCATGAAAACTGCCTTAAAAAATGGTCATGACTTCCACTCCTGAAACCTTATCTTATCTGTAAGTTGGTTGTATAAGCAGTGCTGAGATGGAGGTTTGAGCAGGAGGGGAGGGGAGGGGAGGGGAGGGGAGGGGAGGGGAAGGGAAGGGAGGGGAGGGGATCACTCACTGTTTCACATTGTTCACTGTTTCACTTACTGGAAGCTTCCCAGTAAAATGAAGTCTCCCAGTGCAGGAAGTGGAGGTTAAGTGCCTTGGCGCTTGGGGAGATCATTATGGGGGGGGGGGGTTTCTTCCATACACATGCTGGCTTTGCTTAGGATTGGCTTAGGATTGGTTTGATTTGGAGCATTTAGCCGAGCATGGCAAGGATTTGCATCTCCATTACAACGTGTGTCTTTAACTGATGATGCGTTCATCTTGAGTCTATAATGTTTAAAAGCAGGAAGTGTGCTGGGCTGTGACTAGTGGTCAAAGGAGCTGCTGTAACATGGTGGATCAACCCCTTTAACCCTCCTGTCGTCCTCCCGGGTCAAATTGACCCCGTCTGTTTTGACTGTTCCTTCCTTCCTTCCTTCCTTCCTTGTTTCCTTCCTCCATCCCCCGGAAGGAAGGATTCTTCCTTCTGTTCTTCCTTCCTTCCTTCCATCTTTCCTTTCTCCATCCCCCTTTCTTCCTTCCTTCCTTCCTTCATTCCTTCCTTCTGTTCTTCCCTCCTTCCTTCTTTTCCTTCCTCCCTTCCTTCTTTCCTCCTGTCCTGTCCTTCCTACCTCCCTCCTTCTTTCCTTCCCTCCTTCCTTCTTTTCCTTCCTTCTTTCCTCTGTCCTTCTTTCCTTCCTTCCTCCCTTCCTTCTTTCCTCTGTCCTTCTTTCCTTCCTTCCTCTTTTCCTTTCTCCCTCCCTCCCTCCTACCTTCCTTCCTTCCTTCCTTCCTTCCTCTGTCCTTCCTTCCTTTCCTTCCTCCATTCCTTCATTCCTTTCCTTCCTCCCTTCCTTCTTTCTCCCTTCCTCCTCCCTTCCTTCCTTGACTCGAAGACAGCAGGAGGGTTAAGAATTTTATCCTTTTAGTCCGATAACATTTGAAAAGACTAGAAGAGCCGTACAATTTAATCATTTTATGCCATTCAAGTTAGCAGAGGACTAAATCCGAAGATCAGGCGTGCTTTGACCCAACTTCGGAGATGGTCTCAGGCATGACTCGGCGCATTTAAACTAGTAATGGAAATGCAAATGAAGGCAGCAGGGTTCCACACAGCCAAAAGTGCCAATTTGAAATAGGGTATTAGTTTACTCAATAAACCTAGAAGGCTTTAACTGGCCTGGATTTGGTTGAAAAGTGAAAGTGTTACAGATTTAAATCATATTACCATTGTTACAGCATTTCAGTGGTCGTATTTCATTGTGAAGGTCCGATCTACACGTTGAAGTATTATCAGGGAAAAGACTGTTGAGACATAACTTAAATATATATATATATATGAAAATCTCATTTATCTTCATTTTAACCGAGACTTCCTGGGATTCTCAACCTAAACGCCACAAATAAATAAATAAATAAAAAAAGAGTCCAGATGGTATAAACCACATTTCTCTGTTATATTTCTGCTTTTTAAAAGGAACAGAGAGTCACAGACGGGTATATTCTGCCAAGTAACAAGCTGCTCAGTGACAAGTTGACTGCCAATTCACGGTCAACAGTAGCTATTTAACCTCTGGTCCCAAGAGAGTGACCTCAGCCATATCTAACCTACTGACACACACACACACACACATATACACACACACACACACACTCAGACACACACACTCACTCAGACTCAGACGCACTGTGAGCTGATTTATTTTTCATTGTGTGTCAAAGGTAATTACTGTGACAGATGGGCATTCTCCACAGTCCTAGAGAGAAAAGAAACAGCCATAGCTTCATCCTTAAACGCCTCCATCGCACCACTGCCGGTCGGTTTACACGTGGCAACAAATGTCCATCTGAACAAGTAACTTCATCGAATGATTAATAGCTCCTAAGTCCCTGAATTTTTATTTTTATTTTCAAATGTGCAAAAAATATCTTCTGAATTAACGCCAAGTGCACACTGACTGTTCATTCATTGTCTGCCAGATAAGATTTTAAACAAACAACAGAAGCTGATTTTTCACATTTGGAAAAGAGAGAAAGCTTAGTAAACTTAGTAAAGAGCTAATTGACAATATAGCAAAGAAGTTACTTTTTTAAAATATTTTTTGCATCTATAAACTAAATCACCTCTGCAGCCAGATGTTTTTAGCATTCATCTGTATTCACAAGGATGACAAAAAATGTCAGTAAATGAGTTTAATGGGGAAAATAGACACAGATTTTAATAGCTGTCCATGTTATTCATTTAAAGTCTGTGTAAAGTAAGAATAAATATGTGTTCTGAGTTTGACATACCACAGAAAAGTGTGTTGTTAACCATCCTGCCAAATTTGAATATTTAAAAAAATCGCCAAATATATGAAATTAGGCTTCAAAGCTGTGTAAAAATCAGCCTCTTTCTCTGCTCCCAAACGCTGAAGCCCCGCCCCCTACCAAGTGTCACCTGTCAATCAAAATCACCACCTCTACCAGAAACATGGACGCTAGGTCTGAGAGCTTTCTGCTGCTAGCTCGTCCGCTAACTCGGTTCCTAGCTCGGCGGCTAGCTTCGCTGCTAGCTTGTCGGATAACTTGGCTGCTAGCTTGTCGGATAACTCGGCTGCTAGCTCGGCGGCTAAATCAGCTGCTAGCTCGGCGACTAATTCAGCTAACTGGCTAACTGTAGACTGTAGTAGTAGTAGTAGTGTGTGCTGAATGTATTTATACCTCTACAGCAGCAGGGGCGGGTTTATGCTAATCACTAAATCCTGAACACAGAAATGTTGAAACACAGTTTTTGAAGCCTAGCTCCACAATTCAAATCTAAATGGTTGAAATGCTTTTTACACCTTTTTTAGAAAATACATTTATGACCTATTTAATGTGTTTAGAAGAAAATGTCTGAATTCACTTTACACGGTCTTTAATAATAAACACCCTTTCAACTCAGTTATCGTCATTTTATGTCACAGGACTAAATTAAATAGTAGTAGTTGGAGTTTGTATTGTCTTTGGGGTGCCAAACTGAAAAGTTGAGTCAAGACTATCTTCAAATTTGATGAAAGTTCTTGTAAAAATGGGCATTGTTGCGCTCCATGTGATGTTTAATTGCCTCAAACTGATTTCAGGGTTTGTATGACTGCTTATGATGTTGATTTGATACCGAAAGGCTACGAGGCAGCTTCTGCTGAGTGTTGCTGCAAAGGGCTGCAACCACAGGGTGGGGGTTCAATTCAGTTTACACTCAGGGGGTTGGAGATTTAGTTACAACTAGGGCTGTCATCGTTAACGCGTTAATCGCGATTAGATTAATGCAATCCTTAACGCGTTATTTTTTTTAATCGTATTTTAATTTTGCAAGCCTTTTTGTCCCTTCTACTCACCCGTAGACGGCTCCTCTAGCTGTAGCGCTATGCTTTGAAGTGGCCTCCTGCAGTAAACCTACCGCGCTGATGGAAAGTAAGAGAGCTACTGGACTTTTGAACGGCTTGTTTAACTTTAAAACACTTCCAGACGCTTCAGTTGACAAGTCAAAAGTAAAATGCAACCTGTGTCAAACGGAGTTTAACTACCACCGGAGTACGTGGAGTTTGAGTTAGCACCTCCACGCTAAACACCCAGGTGCAGCCAAGCCAGCCTCAGCTCCACCAAAGGACCATTTTGGAGTGTGGGAGTCGCAGCAGAGCCGTGATTGATTCCCAGTTAAGACACTCTGGTAAGAAATGCTTTACATTATGGGCTTAAAACTGCCTTCAAATGTAAAATAACAGGATTTTAAACATGCAATTCAAAACGCGATTAATCGCTATGGAAATTCTGTGATTAATCTCGATTTAAAAAATTAATTGTTTGACAGCCCTAGTTACAACAGAGATTAAAAGCTAAAAAAAAAAAAATTCTAATCTAATATCTAATATGATATATCAGCCATTTTTCTTCGTTTAGTCCTAAAATCACACACATGTAAAGCACATTGTGGAAGTTCAGATCAGATTTTGAGCACAGGACTTTTTTTTTTTTTGCATGTTTTTAGTGGGAGCGACTTCCATAATGGACTTATATACTGCCTAATATTTCAGACTGAAACCCTTCACATGCTCTAAATCTGATCATTGGACTATACTGAACTCTGAATGCTGTGTTTAAAGATGAATTCAACCCGAACCCTGGTTGACAACAAGTTTTTGGAGGAGGAGGGAAAGAGAGAGAAAAGAGCACAAAAAAGCCTTCTGTTCCTCCTTCCCTCCATCTCTCTTTTAGCTATAATAACTATATCTACTATTTCACAAACTAGAATAATAAATGTATTATTGCGTATATTATCGATCCATTCAGTTCAACAAAAAGCACATAATGTCTGTAAATGGTAATCTTTGGGTTGTCTAATTCATTCAGAGTGATTGATTATCATAGGTTACATGAGATTGTAACTCTTTGAGTATTAATATGTCGCTGGTGTTTCTATGATCGTAATGGTTATTGCAGGGTATTTATACATTTTGAAATATTTTCTTTTAATTTTTGTAATGTTTTTTTTTTTTTAATATATTCCTATCAAGGATTTTTTTTTTTTCTCCTCGATTTGATTTCTCTTGCTTATGTACTCTAAAAGTCAGTGGTGTCACGTGGAAAAGCATGTGCACAAAAAGTGAGAGGGTGATCATCTCTAGTTCATCATCATCATCATCATCATCGTCATCATCATCATCATCATCGTCGTGGTGGTTGTTGTTGGTTTTTATTTGTACAGGGAGAGTTAACTGAGGGTGCATGCTCTTCTTCAGCAACGCCCCTGCTTCACCTTCACACACACACACACACACACACACACACACACACACACTTCATTTCATTTCCTTCCATCTATGGGTTGTTTGTCATTTTCAGGATACTAATGGGACTCAATGAAGCCATTTTTCTCTCTGTTTTTAGCATAATTCTTCTTTTCTACTTCTTTTTTTTTTACTTCTATTTCTTCTATAATCTTCTTTGCTTCTATTTTACAGCAAATGTTTGTCTTTTTTCAGCTTTCAAAATCCTGTTTATTCTCTTTTTGTCCACCCACTACATCACTCATCATGTTTTTTTTCTACATTTCATCGCCGGCTATTGATTTCTTTTTTTCTCTCTAAACATTACCAACGTAGCCTAATAATCAGTGTTTTTTAATGTTCTGAGTGTATAAGTGTAGGCGATAGAATTTATATTTATCTATTTATTTTCGTGGTGGTATGTATAGATATTCTTAATGTTATATTGTTTCAGAGTTCTTACAACTGTATCTTTGGGCTATAAAGGCTCCACGCCTGCCTGTGACATATAGTCAGTACCCTAAGTGCTGGGAAAGTGAGCCACATGTGGTCTGTTTTTGGTGTTGTCAGTGGGGTTTTTTTACATGGTGAACAGTGAGTACAACAAAAATACATCAGCCTCATGCTTCTGAGAAATGTGAGAATTGTAACGAATTCACTAAAAAGTACACCGACACGTATCCTAAACTTTACATTTTACATTTGTGAGAAAATAGGTCAAAAGCTAACATCCTGTTCCCTCATTTTCCCGTTCATATCCTGGTGTTTAAAGCCATTTTTATTGTATAGCCAGGGTGAGTCACAAGCTCCTTTTCCCAGCACTTAACCGTAGGCTACTGGCACAAGTCAAATCTGAAACTCTTCAAATGGACAACTGATATATTTACACTCAGCAGACAGACACACGTAAAGGACAATAATGATAAGGGGAAGCAATACAATATACCGATCCTCACTGGAAAAGACAAAAAATATAAGGTATATATACATATATATATAAATATATAGATATATTCAATAAAGTTCTATATGAAAATTGGTTGTGTGGTGTGCATTATTAAAGTCCGAGATTAATCCTATTTCTCTGTCCTTCAGGAGGTTGTTCTGATCTGCCACCTCGCTGGTTTATGTTTGGCTTAATTTAGGCAACTAAAACTGTGTAAAGTAAGAATAAATATGTGTTGTGAGTTTGACATACCACAGAAAAGTGTGTTGTTAACCACCCTGCCAAATTTGAATGATTAAAACATTCGCCAAATATATGAAATTAGGCTTCAAAGTTGTGTAAAAAGCAACTTCTCTTTCTCTGCTACCAAACACTGTGGGCGTGGCCGTCGAGTCCGCTGAAGCCCCGCCCCCTACTAAGTGTCACCTGTCAATCAAAGTCACCACCTCTACCCGAAACATGGACACTACGTCTGAGAGCTTCCTGCTGCTAACTCTGCTGCTAGCTTGGCGGCTAACTTAGCTGCTAGCTTGGCTGCTAACTCGTCTGCTAGCTTGGCTGCTAGCTCGGTGGCTAACTCGACGGCTAACTCGTCTGCTAGCTCGGTGGCTAACTCGGCGACTAACTCGGCTAACTGGGTAAGTGTAGACTGTAGTAGTAGTAGTGTGTGCTGAATGTATTTCTACCTCTACAGCAGCAGGGGCGGGTTTATGCTAATCACTAAATCCTGAACACAGAAATCTTGAAACACAGTTTGTGAAGCCTAGCTCCACAATTCAAATCTAAATGGTTGAAATGCTTTTTACACCTTTTTTAGAAATACATTTATGACCTATTTAATGTGTTTAGAAGAAAATGTCTGAATTCACTTTACATGGTTTTTAAGGTTAGAAAAAGATGATGTTTGTTCACTGAATCACTGAATGAATGAACTGTGGTATTGTTGCAGTCACATATCCTCAGTTTTATGAGTGAGGATCTAACCTAATGCAATGCAACACAAAGCAAAGTGAAGTTTGATCCTCTTAATTTTCAATAGGACATAGCTAATCACCTCTCAATACTTTATAGGATGTGAGGCTAAAGGCTCTTTTACAGTACGTGATTTTGCAAAAGTTGACAATTGTGAGAGAAACATAGTAATATATTTGTTCAATAATCCAAAACAGTAGTCCTAGATGGCTCTGTGAGACATTTCTACCAGTTTGGAGCTTGTGCAACCAACGAGTCTGAAGGAAAAATCTGACATTGCTTTTTTTTTATTAGTATTTTTTGGGCTTTTTTTATGAGACAGTTGGTGTCTGAGACTCTGACAGGAAACAAGGAGAGAGAGAGAAATTGGTATGACATGCTACAAAAGTCCCTTCCTGTATCCACTCCAATAGTGTCATAAATTTAAGACCAAATTTTAACAATGTGACAGCAGCTACGACCCGAAATACCTGAACTGATACAGAAAACACTGGCCAGACAAAAAAAGTCTAGGAGAGAAAACTAGACTTGTTCTCCTCATTACATTCATGTCACACACAAACCAAACCACTGGAGGTGAAAGCAAAAATAAGTCTAACTGTGACTTTGCTGTATTTTATTTTGCTCTCTGCTTTTATACGCTTGTGTCTGTAGCTGTAAGATTCACCAGGCATTCAGCTCACAATCTGACAGCCTCACACTGATATCGTGCCGTCTGACAGATTGCAAACCCTAAACCATGACACAAGTCTTAACCAGGGACATGAAGAACAAATGTAAAAGTTGAAAAAGATTTGAACATTGTGCAAGTGAGGACAGCTCTGTAGTGATTTACTTAACCCTGCTGTTGTCCTCAGTTCAAGGAAGGACAGGAGGGGAAGAAGGAAAGGAGGGAGGGAGGGAGGGAGGAAGGAAGGAGAGAAGGAAGGGGGGAGGGAAGGAAAGAATGAGGAAGGAAATGAGGAAAGGAGGAAGGAAAAGAGGAAAGGAGTAAGGAGGGAGGAAGGAAAAGAGGAAGAAAGGAAGGAAGGGAGAAGGGAAGGAAAGAATGAGGAAGGAAATGAGTAAGGAGGGAGGAAAAGAGGAAAGGAGTAAGGAGGGAGGGACGAAAAGAGGACAGAAGTAAGAAGAGAAGGGAAGGGAGGAAGGAAAGAAGGAACTAAGGAGAGAAGGAAGGGAGGAAGGAAGGAATGAGGAAGGAAATGAGTAAGGAGGAAGGAAGTAAGGAGAGAAGGAAGGGAGGAAGGAGAGGAGTAAGGAGGGAGGAAGGAAACGAGGAAGGAAGTAATTGACTTTGCTGTATTTTATTTTGCTCTCTGCTTTTATACGCTTGTGTCTGTAGCTGTTAGATTCACCAGGCATTCAGCTCACAATCTGACAGCCTCACACTGATATCGTGCCGTCTGACAGATTGCAAACCCTAAACCATGACACAAGCCTTAACCAGGGACAGGAAGAAAAAATGTAGAAGTTGAAAAAGATTTGAACATTGTGCAAGTGAGATAGTGATTTGCTGAACTCTCCTGTTGTCCTCAAGTCAAGGAAGGACAGGAGGGGAAGAAGGAAAGGAGGGAGGGAGGGAGGAAGGAGGGAAGGAAAGAATGAAGAAGGAAATGAGGAAGGAAATGGGAAAGGAGGAAGGAAGAAAGGAAGGAAAGGAGTAAGGAGGGAGGAAGGAAAAGAGGAAGAAAGGAAGGAAGGGAGGAGGGAAGGAAAGAATGAGGAAGGAAATGAGTAAGGAGGGAGGAAAAGAGGAAAGGAGTAAGGAGGGAGGGACGAAAAGAGGACAGAAGTAAGAAGAGAAGGGAAGGGAGGAAGGAAAGAAGGAACTAAGGAGAGAAGGAAGGAATGAGGAAGGAAATGAGTAAGGAGGGAGGGAGGAAAAGAGGAAGGAAGTAAGGAGAGAAGGAAGGGAGGAAGGAGAGGAGTAAGGAGGGAGGGAGGAAACGAGGAAGGAAGTAAGGAGAGAAGGAAGGGAGGAAGGAGAGGAGTAAGGAGGGAGGGAGGAAACGAGGAAGGAAGTAAGGAGAGAAGGAAGGGAGGAAGGACAGATTGCAAACCCTAAACCATGACACAAGCCTTAACCAGGGACAGGAAGAAAAAATGTAAAAGTTGCAAGATTTGAACATTGTGCAAGTGAGGACAGCTCTGTAGTGATTTACTTAACCTTCCTGTTGTCCTCAGTTCAAGGAAGGACAGGAGGGGAAGAGGGAAAGGAGGGAGGGAGGGAGGAAGGAAGGAGAGAAGGAAGGGAGGAGGGAAGGAAAGAATGAGGAAGGAAATGGGAAAGGAGGAAGGAAGGAAGGAAGGAAAGGAGTAAGGAGGGAGGAAGGAAAAGAGGAAGAAAGGAAGGAAGGGAGGAGGGAAGGAAAGAATGAGGAAGGAAATGAGTAAGGAGGGAGGAAAAGAGGAAAGGAGTAAGGAGGGAGGGACGAAAAGAGGACAGAAGTAAGAAGAGAAGGGAAGGGAGGAAGGAAAGAAGGAACTAAGGAGAGAAGGAAGGAAGGAATGAGGAAGGAAATGAGTAAGGAGGGAGGGAGGAAAAGAGGAAGGAAGTAAGGAGAGAAGGAAGGGAGGAAGGAGAGGAGTAAGGAGGGAGGGAGGAAACGAGGAAGGAAGTAAGGAGAGAAGGAAGGGAGGAAGGAAGTAATTGACTTTGCTGTATTTTATTTTGCTCTCTGCTTTTATACGCTTGTGTCTGTAGCTGTAAGATTCACCAGGCATTCAGCTCACAATCTGACAGCCTCACACTGATATCGTGCCGTCTGACAGATTGCAAACCCTAAACCATGACACAAGCCTTAACCAGGGACAGGAAGAAAAATGTAAAAGTTGAAAAAGATTTGAACATTGTGCAAGTGAGGACAGCTCGATAGTGATTTGCTTAACCTTCCTGTTGTCCTCAGTTCAAGGAAGGACAGGAGGGGAAGAAGGAAAGGAGGGAGGGAGGGAGGAAGGAAGGAGAGAAGGAAGGGAGGAGGGAAGGAAAGAATGAGGAAGGAAATGAGGAAGGAAATGGGAAAGGAGGAAGGAAGGAAGGAAGGAAAGGAGTAAGGAGGGAGGAAGGAAAAGAGGAAGAAAGGAGGGAAGGAAAGAATGAGGAAGGAAATGAGTAAGGAGGGAGGAAAAGAGGAAAGGAGTAAGGAGGGAGGGACGAAAAGAGGACAGAAGTAAGAAGAGAAGGGAAGGGAGGAAGGAAAGAAGGAACTAAGGAGAGAAGGAAGGGAGGAAGGAAGGAGGGAGGGAGGAAAAGAGGAAGGAAGTAAGGAGAGAAGGAAGGGAGGAAGGAGAGGAGTAAGGAGGGAGGGAGGAAATGAGGAAGGAAGTAAGGAGAGAAGGAAGGGAGGAAGGAAATGAGTAAGGAGGGAGGAAAAGAGGAAAGGAGTAAGGAGGGAGGGACGAAAAGAGGACAGAAGTAAGAAGAGAAGGGAAGGGAGGAAGGAAAGAAGGAACTAAGGAGAGAAGGAAGGGAGGAAGGAAGGAATGAGGAAGGAAATGAGTAAGGAGGGAGGGAGGAAAAGAGGAAGGAAGTAAGGAGAGAAGGAAGGAATGAGGAAGGAAATGAGTAAGGAGGGAGGGAGGAAAAGAGGAAGGAAGTAAGGAGAGAAGGAAGGGAGGAAGGAGAAGAGTAAGGAGGGAGGGAGGAAACGAGGAAGGAAGTAAGGAGAGAAGGAAGGGAGGAAGGAAGTAATTGACTTTGCTGTATTTTATTTTGCTCTCTGCTTTTATACGCTTGTGTCTGTAGCTGTTAGATTCACCAGGCATTCAGCTCACAATCTGACAGCCTCACACTGATATCGTGCCGTCTGACAGATTGCAAACCCTAAACCATGACACAAGCCTTAACCAGGGACAGGAAGAAAAATGTAGAAGTTGAAAAAGATTTGAACATTGTGCAAGTGAGGACAGCTCGATAGTGATTTACTTAACCCTGCTGTTGTCCTCAGTTCAAGGAAGGACAGGAGGGGAATAAGGAAAGGAGGGAGGGAGGGAGGAAGGAAGGAGAGAAGGAAGGGAGGAGGGAAGGAAAGAATGAGGAAGGAAATGAGGAAGGAAATGGGAAAGGAGGAAGGAAGGAAGGAAGGAAAGGAGTAAGGAGGGAGGAAGGAAAAGAGGAAGAAAGAAAGGAAGGGAGGAGGGAAGGAAAGAATGAGGAAGGAAATGAGTAAGGAGGGAGGAAAAGAGGAAAGGAGTAAGGAGGGAGGGACGAAAAGAGGACAGAAGTAAGAAGAGAAGAGAAGGGAGGAAGGAAAGAAGGAACTAAGGAGAGAAGGAAGGGAGGAAGGAAGGAATGAGGAAGGAAATGAGTAAGGAGGGAGGGAGGAAACGAGGAAGGAAGTAAGGAGAGAAGGAAGGGAGGAAGGAGAGGAGTAAGGAGGGAGGGAGGAAATGAGGAAGGAAGTAAGGAGAGAAGGAAGGGAGGAAGGAAGTAATTGACTTTGCTGTATTTTATTTTGCTCTCTGCTTTTATACGCTTGTGTCTGTAGCTGTTAGATTCACCAGGCATTCAGCTCACAATCTGACAGCCTCACACTGATATTGTGCCGTCTGACAGATTGCAAACCCTAAACCATGACACAAGCCTTAACCAGGGACAGGAAGAAAAATGTAGAAGTTGCAAGATTTGAACATTGTGCAAGTGAGGACAGCTCTATAGTGATTTACTTAACCCTGCTGTTGTCCTCAGTTCAAGGAAGGACAGGAGGGGAAGAAGGAAAGGAGGGAGGGAGGGAGGAAGGAAGGGAGGAGGGAAGGAAAGAATGAAGAAGGAAATGAGGAAGGAAATGGGAAAGGAGGAAGGAAGAAAGGAAGGAAAGGAGGAAGGAGGGAGGAAGGAAAGGAGTAAGGAGGGAGGAAGGAAGGGAGGAGGGAAGGAAAGAATGAGGAAGGAAATGAGTAAGGAGGGAGGAAAGGAGTAAGGAGGGAGGGACGAAAAGAGGACAGAAGTAAGAAGAGAAGGGAAGGGAGGAAGGAAAGAAGGAACTAAGGAGAGAAGGAAGGGAGGAAGGAAGGAAATGAGTAAGGAGGGAGGGAGGAAAAGAGGAAGGAAGTAAGGAGAGAAGGAAGGGAGGAAGGAGAGGAGTAAGGAGGGAGGGACGAAAAGAGGACAGAAGTAAGAAGAGAAGGGAAGGGAGGAAGGAAAGAAGGAACTAAGGAGAGAAGGAAGGGAGGAAGGAAGGAATGAGGAAGGAAATGAGTAAGGAGGGAGGGAGGAAAAGAGGAAGGAAGTAAGGAGAGAAGGAAGGGAGGAAGGAGAGGAGTAAGGAGGGAGGGAGGAAACGAGGAAGGAAGTAAGGAGAGAAGGAAGGGAGGAAGGAGAGGAGTAAGGAGGGAGGGAGGAAACGAGGAAGGAAGTAAGGAGAGAAGGAAGGGAGGAAGGAAGTAATTGACTTTGCTGTATTTTATTTTGCTCTCTGCTTTTATACACTTGTGTCTGTAGCTGTTAGATTCACCAGGCATTCAGCTCACAATCTGACAGCCTCACACTGATATCGTGCCGTCTGACAGATTGCAAACCCTAAACCATGACACAAGCCTTAACCAGGGACAGGAAGAAAAAATGTAAAAGTTGAAAAAGATTTGAACATTGTGCAAGTGAGGACAGCTCGATAGTGATTTGCTTAACCTTCCTGTTGTCCTCAGTTCAAGGAAGGACAGGAGGGGAAGAAGGAAAGGAGGGAGGGAGGGAGGAAGGAAGGAGAGAAGGAAGGGAGGAGGGAAGGAAAGAATGAGGAAGGAAATGAGGAAGGAAATGGGAAAGGAGGAAGGAAGGAAGGAAGGAAAGGAGTAAGGAGGGAGGAAGGAAAAGAGGAAGAAAGGAGGGAAGGAAAGAATGAGGAAGGAAATGAGTAAGGAGGGAGGAAAAGAGGAAAGGAGTAAGGAGGGAGGGACGAAAAGAGGACAGAAGTAAGAAGAGAAGGGAAGGGAGGAAGGAAAGAAGGAACTAAGGAGAGAAGGAAGGGAGGAAGGAAGGAGGGAGGGAGGAAAAGAGGAAGGAAGTAAGGAGAGAAGGAAGGGAGGAAGGAGAGGAGTAAGGAGGGAGGGAGGAAATGAGGAAGGAAGTAAGGAGAGAAGGAAGGGAGGAAGGAAATGAGTAAGGAGGGAGGAAAAGAGGAAAGGAGTAAGGAGGGAGGGACGAAAAGAGGACAGAAGTAAGAAGAGAAGGGAAGGGAGGAAGGAAAGAAGGAACTAAGGAGAGAAGGAAGGGAGGAAGGAAGGAATGAGGAAGGAAATGAGTAAGGAGGGAGGGAGGAAAAGAGGAAGGAAGTAAGGAGAGAAGGAAGGAATGAGGAAGGAAATGAGTAAGGAGGGAGGGAGGAAAAGAGGAAGGAAGTAAGGAGAGAAGGAAGGGAGGAAGGAGAAGAGTAAGGAGGGAGGGAGGAAACGAGGAAGGAAGTAAGGAGAGAAGGAAGGGAGGAAGGAAGTAATTGACTTTGCTGTATTTTATTTTGCTCTCTGCTTTTATACGCTTGTGTCTGTAGCTGTAAGATTCACCAGGCATTCAGCTCACAATCTGACAGCCTCACACTGATATCGTGCCGTCTGACAGATTGCAAACCCTAAACCATGACACAAGCCTTAACCAGGGACAGGAAGAAAAATGTAAAAGTTGAAAAAGATTTGAACATTGTGCAAGTGAGGACAGCTCGATAGTGATTTACTTAACCCTGCTGTTGTCCTCAGTTCAAGGAAGGACAGGAGGGGAAGAAGGAAAGGAGGGAGGGATGGAGGGAGGAAGGAAGGAGAGAAGGAAGGGAGGAGGGAAGGAAAGAATGAGGAAGGAAATGGGAAAGGAGTAAGGAGGGAGGAAGGAAAAGAGGAAGAAAGGAAGGAAGGGAGGAGGGATGGAAAGAATGAGGAAGGAAATGAGTAAGGAGGGAGGAAAAGAGGGAAGGAGTAAGGAGGGAGGGACGAAAAGAGGACAGAAGTAAGAAGAGAAGGGAAGGGAGGAAGGAGAGAAGGAAGGGAGGAAGGAAGGAATGAGGAAGGAAATGAGTAAGGAGGGAGGGAGGAAAAGAGGAAGGAAGTAAGGAGAGAAGGAAGGGAGGAAGGAGAGGAGTAAGGAGGGAGGGAGGAAACGAGGAAGGAAGTAAGGAGAGAAGGAAGGGAGGAAGGACAGATTGCAAACCCTAAACCATGACACAAGCCTTAACCAGGGACAGGAAGAAAAATGTAGAAGTTGAAAAAGATTTGAACATTGTGCAAGTGAGGACAGCTCGATAGTGATTTACTTAACCCTGCTGTTGTCCTCAGTTCAAGGAAGGACAGGAGGGGAATAAGGAAAGGAGGGAGGGAGGGAGGAAGGAAGGAGAGAAGGAAGGGAGGAGGGAAGGAAAGAATGAGGAAGGAAATGAGGAAGGAAATGGGAAAGGAGGAAGGAAGGAAGGAAGGAAAGGAGTAAGGAGGGAGGAAGGAAAAGAGGAAGAAAGAAAGGAAGGGAGGAGGGAAGGAAAGAATGAGGAAGGAAATGAGTAAGGAGGGAGGAAAAGAGGAAAGGAGTAAGGAGGGAGGGACGAAAAGAGGACAGAAGTAAGAAGAGAAGAGAAGGGAGGAAGGAAAGAAGGAACTAAGGAGAGAAGGAAGGGAGGAAGGAAGGAATGAGGAAGGAAATGAGTAAGGAGGGAGGGAGGAAAAGAGGAAGGAAGTAAGAAAAGAAGGAAGGGAGGAAGGAAGGAAAGGAATAAGGAGGGAGGGAAGGAAAGGAGTAAGAAGGGAGTGAGGAAAAGAGTAAGGAAGTAAGGAGAGAAGGAAAGGAGTAAGGAGGGAGGGAAGGAAAAGAGGAAAGAAGTAAGGAGAGAAGGAAAGAAAGAAAGAATGAGGACGGAAATGAGTAAGGAGGGAGGGAGGGAGGGAGGAAAACAGGAAGGAACTAAAGAGAGAAGGAAGAGAGGAAGGAAGGAAGTATGGAAGGAGGAGGGTCAAAGAAAGGGAACGATGGGAAGAACGAAGGAGAGAAGGAAGGGAGGAAGGAATTAGGAAAGAAATGAGTAAGGAGGGAGGGAGGAAAAGAGGAAAGAACTAAGGAGAGAAGAAGGGAGGAAGGAAAGGAAGTGAGGAAAGAAGGATGGAAGGATGGGAAGAACAAAGGAAAAATTAAAGAAAGAGGGAGGGAGGGAGGGAGGAAGGAAGGAAAGAAGGAACAGTCAAAAGAGATAGATAGATAGATAGATAGATAGATAGATAGATAGATAGATAGATAGGAAAAGAGGAAGGAAGGAAGGAAGGAGTGAATGAGGAAGGAAATGAGTAAGGAGGCAGGGATGGAGGAAAAGAGGAAGGAACTGAGGAAAGAAGGAAGGGAGGAAAGAAGGAAGGAAGGAAAGGAGTAAGGAGGGAGGGAGGGAACGAGGAAGGAAGTAAGGAGAGAAGGAAGAGAGGAATTAAGTAATTAGAGAAGGAAGCAGCAAAGAAAGAGGGAAGGACGGGAAGAATGAAGGAAAAATTAAAGAAAGAGGGAGGAAGGAAGGAAAGAAGGAACAGTCCAAAAGAGATGGATGGATAGATAGATAGATGGATAGATAGATGGATAGATGGATAGATAGATAGATGGATGGATGGATGGATGGATAGATAGATAGATAGATAGATAGATAGATAGATAGATAGATGGATAGATAGATAGATAGATAGATAGATAGATAGATAGATAGATAGATGGATAGATGGATAGATGGATAGATAGATAGATAGATAGATAGATAGATAGATAGATGGATGGATAGATAGATAGATAGATAGATAGATAGATGGATAGATAGATAGATAGATAGATAGATAGATAGATAGATAGATAGATGGATAGATGGATAGATGGATGGATAGATAGATAGATAGATAGATAGATGGATAGATAGATAGATAGATAGATACTGTGGAAGAGAATAATACTGTACAAAAAGGAAACATTACAGACGGTGACAGGCGGCAATTAAGACAGCAGCACAGTCCTTTAATGAAGCCGAGACATTTCCTCTAGAGAGAGAAGGGGGGGGGGGGGGGGGGGGGGTGGTCGGGGTCGGGGGGGACTGTCAGCCGAGGAAACACGGGAGGGGCTGTCAGCCGAGGGGGAATGTGACAGTTTTTAATCCCGCTGACAATAGATCTGCTGGCGGAGCTCACGGGAGACTGAGACGTGTTCGGTTTGAAGCGGTGAAGAATGTGATTTTGGTGTCAAAGTTTTAATTAGTTGGCCTCTCTGACTGGAATCCTCTCGTGAGGCTGTCAGATTGTGTGCTGAATCCTTCCTTCCTTTCTTCCTTCCTTCCTTCCTTCCTTTCTTCCCTTCCTTCCTTCTTTCCTCCCTCCTTCTTTCCTCCCTCCTTTCCTTCATTCCTTCCTTCCTCCTCTGACTGGAATCCTCTCGTGAGGCTGTCAGATTGTGTGCTGAATCCTTCCTTCCTTCCTTCCTTCCTTTCTTCCCTTCCTTCCTTTCTTCCCTTCCTTCCTTCTTTCCTCCCTCCCTCCTTTCCTTCCTTCCTTCCTTCCTCCTCTGACTGGAATCCTCTCGTGAGGCTGTCAGATTGTGTGCTGAATCTTTTCTTCCCTTCCTTCCTTCTTTCCTCCCTCCTTTCCTTCCTTCCTCCCTCCCTCCTTTCCTTCCTTCCTCCCTCCCTCCTTTCCTTCCTTCCTTCCTTCTTCCTCTGACTGGAATCCTCTCGACGCTAACGCTGCCGTCTTCCTGTCTCCGTGCTGCAGCAGCTCTGCACCAGCAGCTTCTACAACAGGGGTGTCAAACATGCGGCCCGTGGGCCAGAACTGGCCCGCCGAGAGGGTCCAATCCGGCCCAGTTACCTTCTTCTTCTTTTCCTTCCTTCCATCCTTCCTTCCTTCTTTCATTCCTTCCTTCCGATCTTCCCTTCCTTCCTTACATCTGTCCTTCTTCCCTTCATTCCTTCATTCCTTCCTTCCGATCTTCCCTTCCTTCCTTCCTTCCTTCCTCCCTCCCTTCCTTCCTTCCTTCCTTCCTTCCTTCCTTCCTTCATTCCTTCATTCCTTCCTAAACACCCAGGTGCAGCCAAGCGAGCCTCAGCTCCACCAAAGGACCATTTTGGAGTGTGGGAGTCGCAGCAGAGCCGTGATTGATTCCCAGTTAAGACACTCTGGTAAGAAATGCTTTACATTATGGGCTTAAAACTGCCTTCAAATGGAAAATAACAGGATTTTAAACATGCAATTCAAAACGCGATTAATCGTGATTAACTATGGAAATGCTGCGATTAATCTCGATTAAAAAAAATTAATCGTTTGACAGCCCTAGTAATCATATAACATAGTTACTTATTTTATCAGAGAAGATGAATAATAAGAATTCCCATTACACAGCTCAGGAAAATCAAGTGGAATTTGTCTCCTAAAGAAGAAAGAGAAGAAATGTGTTGATCATCAGTGTTTTTCTTTTAGATTTGAGAAAGGCAGGATTTTGTCGACTCAGCTGTTTGGATACAGGGTCAAAGGTCCACTGATGAAAGCTTCCCCTCAGAGTATTACAAGGTAATTAGAAGAAAGATTAAGGTGGCTGCTCTCAGGCTGAACTGTTGGTCACATGGTCACATGGTTTGGGCTAAAGTTAGAATAAGGGTTACAGTTCGTGATCATTAGGTGTGCTCCAATTAAAATGATTTGCAGAATGATCATGTTAGAAAGCAATATATAGCAAACTTCTCTTAGGAATAAAGGGAGGTAGGACAGATGGAAGGAAGAAAGGTAGGAAGGACAGATGGAAGGAAGGACAGAAGGAAGAAATGGAAGAAGGACAGAAGGAATAAAGGAAGGAAGGACAGAAGGAAGAAATGGAAGAAGGACAGAAGGAATAAAGGAAGGAAGGACAGAAGGAATAAAGGGAGGTAGGACAGATGGAAGGAACAAAGGAAGGTAGGAATGACAGACGTAAGGAAGGATAGATGGGAGGAAGGACAGAAGGAAGAAAGGAAGGAAGGACAGAAGGAATAAAGGGAGGTAGGACAGATGGAAGGAACAAAGGAAGGTAGGAATGACAGATGGAAGGAAGGATAGATGGAAGGAAGGACAGAAGGAAGAAAGGGAGGAAGGACAGATGGAAGGAAGGACAGAAGGAAGGTAGGAAGGACAGATGGAAGGAAGAAAGGAAGGAAGGAACGAAGAAAGGCAAATAGGAAGGTAGGAAGGAAAGATGGAAGGAAGGAAAAGAACACAGGAAGGAAAGTGGGCCCGATTGCACCCCTCGGCGGGCCGGTTCTGGCCCACGGGCCGCATGTTTGACACCCCTGCTTTAAAGTAACATAACAACATCAACTCTACAACAAAACTTACAGCAGCTTCATCTCCTCCATCGCTGCTGGTTGGTGCAAAATGCATTTCAAGCTGCATTTAGCTCCGGCCGCCTTCGGCTAATCAATGGTGTGACTTCATAACTCAGTCAGTGAGTCACACACTCAGTCACACGGACAGACATCAGCGGTTATGAGACTGACCTCACTGATGCAGTCCAGCTAAAAACACAGCTCGGAGGGAGAAGTTGAGACTCTTCTTCACAGCTGACCAGTCCTGATGGGAAGTCAGTGTGAGTGTTGGATTTGTGAGATTCGGGGAGTTACAGACACTGTCAAACTCAGACTGTTTATCCTTTTAATGAGGAGTGGTGGTGGTAGAGGATACTGGCAGCTTCACACAGAAGGAAGAAAGGGAGGAAGGAAGGACAGAAGGAAGAAAGGGAGGTAGGACAGATGGAAGGTAAAAAGGTAGGAAGGAACAAAGAAAGGATAAAGGGAAGGTAGGAAGGACAGATGGAAGGAAGGACAGAAGGAAGAAAGGGAGGAAGGACAGATGGAAGGGAAGAGAGGAAGGAAGAAAGGGAGAAAGGAAGGAAGGAAGGAAGGAACAAAGAAAGGATAAAAGGAAGGTAGGAAGGACAGATGGAAGGAAGAGAGGAAGGAAGAAAGGGAGGAAGGACAGAAGGAAGAAAGGGAGGTAGGACAGATGGAAGGTAAAAAGGTAGGAAGGAACAAAAGAAAGGATAAAGGGAAGGTAGGAAGGACAGATGGAAGGAAGGACAGAAGGAAGAAGGGAGGAAGGACAGATGGAAGGAAGAAAGGGAGGAAGGACAGAAGGAAGAAAGGGAGGTAGGACAGATGGAAGGTAAAAAGGTAGGAAGGAACAAAGAAAGGATAAAAGGGAAGGTAGGAAGGACAGATGGAAGGAAGGACAGAAGGAAGAAAGGGAGGAAGGGACAGATGGAAGGAAGAGAGGAAGGAAGAAAGGGAGAAAGGACAGAAGGAAGGAAGGAACAAAGAAAGGATAAAAGGAAGGAAGGAAGGAACAAAGAAAGGCAAATAGGAAGGTAGGAAGGACAGATCGAAGGAAGAAAGGAAGGAAGGAACAAAGTAAGGCAAAATAGGAAGGACAGATGGAAGGAAGGAAGGAACAAAGAAAGGCAAATAGGAAGGTAGGAAGGACAGATGGAAGGAAGAAAGGAAGGAAGGAAGAAAGAAAGGCAAATAGGAAGATAGGAAGGACAGATGGAAGGAAGGACAGAAGGAAGAAAGGGAGGTAGGACAGATGGAAGGTAAAAAGGTAGGAAGGAACAAAGAAAGGATAAAGGGAAGGTAGGAAGGGACAGATGGAAGAAAGGACAGAAGGAAGAAGGGGAGGAAGGACAGATGGAAGGAAGAAAGGGAGGAAGGACAGAAGGAAGAAAAGGGAGGTAGGACAGATGGAAGGTAAAAAGGTAGGAAGGAACAAAGAAAGGATAAAGGGAAAGGTAGGAAGGACAGATGGAAGGAAGGACAGAAGGAAGAAAGGGAGGAAGGACAGATGGAAGGAAGAGAGGAAGGAAGAAGAGGGAGAAAGGACAGAAGGAAGGAAGGAACAAAGAAAGGATAAAAGGAAGGAAGGAAGGAACAAAGAAAGGCAAATAGGAAGGTAGGAAGGACAGATCGAAGGAAGAAAGGAAGGAAGGAACAAAGTAAGGCAAATAGGAAGGACAGATGGAAGGAAGGAAGGAACAAGAAAGGCAAATAGGAAGGTAGGAAGGACAGATGGAAGGAAGAAAGGAAGGAAGGAAGAAAGAAAGGCAAATAGGAAGATAGGAAGGACAGATGGAAGGAAGGACAGAAGGAAGAAAGGGAGGAAGGACAGATGGAAGGAAGGGACAGAAGCAGTGGTGGTAGAGTATACTGGCAGCTTCACATCATGCTCAAAGTGAAATTATTTAAAATTAGGCGGGTTAAAACTTGAGGACTGCAACAACAAAAATCCCCTCAAAAAGCCATTATAGAAGAAACATCTGCTAAACTGTCGACAGAACGTCAATTATTACTCAAGATTTAACCCTCCTGTTGTCCTCAAGTCAAGGAGGGAGGGGGGGAAGTAGGAAGGAAAGGAAGAAGGGAAGGGAGGAAGAAGGAACGCGAAAGGAGGAGGAAGGGGAAGAAAAAGGAAGGAAAGGGGAGGAACAAGGAAGGAACAAGGAAGGAAAGAAAAAGAAGGAAGGAAAGGGAGGAAGGATGGAGGGAGAGAGGAAGGGAGAAAGGAAAAGAGGAAGGACAGAGGAAAAGAAGGAGGTAGGTAGGGGAGGAGAGGAAAGAAGGAAGGAAGGAAGCAAGAAGGAAGGGGGGAAGGTATGGAGGAGGAAAGAAAGAGAGAAGGAGGAAGGAAGGTAGGTCCTTTTCTTCTTTCATATCTTTCCTTCCCTCCTTCCTTCCTTCCTCCCTTCTTTCCATGCTTTTCTCCTTCCTTCCTTCATCCCTTCCTTCCTCCTTTCCTTCTTTCCTCCTTCCTTCCTCCTCTTCATCCTTCCTTCTTCCCTCCCTCCCCCCTCCTCCCCCTCCCTTCCTTCCTTCCTTCCTTCTTTCCCTCCTTTCCTCCCTTCCTTCCCTCCCTTCCTCCCTTCCTTCCTCCCCTCCTTTTTCTTCGTTCCTCCCTTCCTTCCTCCCTTCCTTCTTTCTTTCCTTCCCTCCTTCCTTCCTTCCTTCTTTCCTGCCTTCCTTCCTTTTCTTCCTTACTTCTTTCCTTCCCCTCTCTCCCTCCCTCCCTCCCTCCCCCCTCCTTCTTTCCTTCCCTCCTTCCTTCTTTCCTTCCTTCCCTCCCTTCTTTCCTTCCTTCCTCCCTTCCTCCCTTCCTTCCTCCTCTCCATCCTTTCTTCCTTCCTTCCTTCCTTCCTTGACTTGAGGACAACAGGAGGGTTAAGACTGAAATACTTCACATAGTCGGAGGGAGTGACTGTCGACCACGATTAACCCAAACATCTCTAACTCATAAATCAACCTCTGGCTTTATCTCTATCTATATATTCAGTGTGGTATCTACGTATGGGGGTTAGTGGAGCTCATGTTACTGTGTGTGAGTTTATAGGTCAAGAGAAGTGTGTCAATGCAGATGACAGTTTTAATTATCCAAATATTTAAACCCTTACATACTGTTCTACTGTTCAGAGTCACATTTGACCCCTTTTTTTTTTTTTTACATTTAAGAGCTGTTAAACACCCACTACTCATTTCCTCTAGGTGGACTTTTCCCCTAATGTGACCCTGAATATACAAAAAATGAGATAAACCCATAGACTGTATAAAAGAAATGGACGTAACATCCGTGACGTCACCCATTGGTTTGTGGACTGCTGCTCGGAAGCCAATAGTATCTAATCTGGGCAGCGCCATCTTGAAAATTTCAGGTGCATGCTGGGAAAAGTAAAAACACGGATTCTACTAATATGGGCATGAGGCGGGGCCATGGGTGGAGTGGGGAGGTTGCTATGGTTGCGAGGGCCGGATCTCGAGGGACATTGGGCAATCAACCTGTCAATCAGGACGTAGCCAACGCCCTAATGCATACCCTGCTTTATCGTCACATATAAAATCAGGGAGGCCAAAATGTCCCAAATGAACATCATACTGCATTGAAGAAGGCTTTAAACTAGCGATTGAGACCATAAACACATTTTGAAAACGTTTACTGAGGTTAGAAATCAAGTGAGAAGTTGGTGAATTCTCCATTGACTTGTATAGAGACGGTCGCCCCCTGGTGGCCTTTTGATAGAATGCAGTTCTAAGTTACTTCCTGGTTGGCCTCATTTCAGAGGACAATCCACAGAGGGGAGGAAGAGTGACAGAAAAGACTAAGTCAGCATTATTTTAAGGTTTTGATCATTTCGGGCAACAAGTTAAATATT